>JAADWZ010000544.1:0-19936 GCA_023336445.1 Pythium dissimile
ATAGAACATAAAAAAGAGTGGAGCTGAGCCGATCCCGCATTCTTGAATCCGGGTTAGGCCGCTGCGCTCACTCTGGACGGGTTTAAATAGTCCAGCAGCTTCACCCGTCCAGAAGGTCCGCGAGTGGATGGGCCGACGAGCTCTCCTGGAGCAGCGCGTGAGCAAACTCTTCCAGCATGCGGCAGCGCTTGTGCAGGTACGTGAGCTCCAGTCGGTTAAACCAGCGGCTCGAGGCCTCCAGCTCGGCCCACGCCGCGAGCGCGCGGCGAAACTGGTTCGAGCCGAGCGTGCCCACAAACTTGGAGAGCTCCGAGAAACGGCGCCAGCGGCTAAAGTACTTGTGGTCGAGCTGGAGCTCAATCAGGTACTCGGCGTGCTGATTCTTGCTGGTCGTGGACTCGACGATGCGGAAGCTGCGGATCTGGATCTTGGCCGCGATGTGGCGGTGCGACGGCAGTGTGCGCATGAACTCGTGCTTGCTGTCCGCGTACGGCGCGTCAAACTCGAGCCGCAGCGGAGAAAACGTGCGGCACACTTCGAACGTGGTCGACATCTCCCGGTTCATCAACGGGGAGACGGTGTGCGCCGTGTGCTCGCCGCCCAGCAGCTGGCCTTGCAGCGAGTGCTTGCGGCGCGAGTGGAGGTGCTTGATCAGCTCGACCTCGTCCATGGTGTCGTCAAAGTCGTCAAACTCCTCAAACCACCCCCACTCGTTGGTTTGGTTGTCCGGCGACGATGATGCGTCGTCCGAGGTGTGGTCCCCCGACAGGTCCTTCTCGAGCGGGTGGTAGAGCGCGCTGGGCGGGTCGGAGAACGCCTTCTCCACGCCCGTCACGACTTCCCGACACACCGGGCACTTGGAGCCCGACTGGATCCACCGCTTGATGCACTTGGCGTGGACGCGGTGGCCGCAGTTGGAGAGTTGGGTGTCGACGTCATCCGCGAGGCAAACAGGGCAGGTCTCGCCGAGCTGCATGCCGACTTGCTGCTTCCCGCGCATGATCTCATCGGCGCGCTCCATGATGAACTGGCGGCGGCCCGAGCTGGTCGACGGGTAGCAGTCAGTGTTGTGTTCGTCCTGCGCGCTCTGGTTGTCGTCGTCGAGCAGACCGCTCTGCATGGACGTGCTGGCGGCGAGCCCGGCGACCGGGTTGAGCATCGACGCGCTGGGGGAGAATGCAAGCGGCTTGTCACTGAGGCTCTTGCGCAGTGGCGCGGCCGGCATCGCACGCTTCTTGCGCGACGGCACGCCGCCTCCAAGCGAGTGGGTCTTGGCGCGAGTGGTCTGCTCCAGCCAGCGCTGATGCGATTCGAACTCGGCGGTGTTGGCCTGCATGAGCTGCTCTTCGTGTGCGAGAGGAGAGCCGTAGAAGAGGGTGTCGAGTTCGACCCCCATTTCACGATACGTTGTTGGGATGGTACTTCTCTGGACTGCTCAGGAAAAGCAATGCTGTCGCTGGAGGTGCTGCGGGCGCGTCCGGGGTTCGAGAAGAACAAAACTGGTTGTGTCGACTCGAGGTTTGGTGCCAACTGATGAAGAACTAACGGTGGCTTTGTCCAGCTTTTTAACAGGAGTGTGGGTCGTGCGGGTTGCTCTGCCAGCTGTGGTGTTGTGGAGATGAGGCGAGTTTTCTGTTGTGGGCTCGAAGCCAGCTCCAACGTTCACTTCGGCAAAAGCCTCCCGCGCTCTAATTGAAGCAATTACGCGTTGGCTCGTCTGTCCACCCCGGTCAGCGACTGCAGACGCTGGCGTGTCAGAGCATGAGTACAACACAGCGTTAGGGTTGTGGAATATTGGCGATGGTGGTTTTAGGAGTTATGCGTTTGATTTGAGTAATTCGCGGGTTTTGGTTGTCTGCGAGAAAAGAAACACTGGAAGTGAGCCATGTTGCAGTTGCAATCTCCAACCATCTTGACGAAGTAGAGATCCGAAACGCAACTGACGACAACACCAGCAAAAAGACAATTCATCAGCGCTTCAACATCAAGTGTGCCAAGGAGAAGAGAGGGTTCAGCCATCTTCCGTTCCCAGCAACTTCCCAACGAAGTGGGGACGGCTGCTGATGCTGTACAGTACAGGAATTAGGTCCCCAATCACCACCCAGCGCGGGCGGGTGACTTGGTGGGTCCATGAAGAGAGCAGCGGCTCCAGCCTATTGGATACACGTGGAGAGAGGAGTCCAAGTCCAATCCAAGCAGCAGTGGTCTTTTCCAGATGTGGAAATGGTTGCAGTCCATGATGTTCATGGATAGAGGATTGATTGGCCTGCGCCGCCACCTTGAAGCTACCTTCTGTTGACCTCAGTATGTCGTGGAGCGCGGTAGAGCACCCACGCCAACTATGCGGTTCCAACCAGACCCACGAACGCAGTTGGCGTAGGCCGAATCGACCAACTCCAGCGGAGTTAATAACTCAGCTATGTCTCCGCTGTGGAAACAGATCCAGAGCAAAGAATATCGCATGTCTCGCGTATTTGAGGCGACATGCTCCAGACCCCACATGTGTTGGCGGTACTGCACGATACAAACGAGTGCTGAGACAACTGGTTGTTCCCCCTACAGTACTGTGCTGTATCGATGGTCCTGTAGACGCAAAAAACTGAAGCCATTCTCTTCCCGCAATTTCGAGAACGCCAGAAATACATCGAGAATAAAAAAAAAACGTCAGGACGATAAGATAAGAAACACTGTCGACGATCGCTACGCATCCTGTTTGGTTCTTTGAGATACTGAGCTTTCGTACCATCGCAGAAACAAACGCACGTCTGCATCTTAGTCCTCCCTCTCTTGACAATGCAGTTCACCTCAGCGCTCCCATCAGAAAAAACCCTTCACATCATACTGAAACGGCGTCTCAGCTTGAAGCGTACCAAGAAAAGAAAACCAAATTCCCAAAATAGACTGAGTAGAATTCTCTCTTGCATATTTTCGTCCCGTTTTTGTTGAAATTTTTCATTCTCTGCGCGGCCACGTCACAGATCCGGATCTCTCGAAACTCTCATCCAAAATAAAAATGCCGCCCACCATGCGTGCGTACGTGCGTATCCACAAGGATACCTGCACGCGGCTCACATGATCTGGCTGATGTAGACGCTGCGACACCGCGCGTTCTCGAACGTCACCACGCGGAACGACGGGTTCGCCTCGGCGATCTTGAGCAGCCACTCTTTGCAGGCGCCGCAGGGCGCGAGCGGGTTGCGGTCCTGCTGGTCCTGCTGCTGCAGCGCTGCCTCGACCGAAGCGTCGTCGCACGAAAACGTGCGCGGACGCTTGGGCTTACGAGGCGACGACAGGTTACTGTTCTCGAGTCGCCGCTTGGCCGACGTCGGGCTCGTGGGCGGCTCTTGCGTGGACGGACTGGTCACGCGCATGACGAGAGGCGGTTCCATCAGCAACGACGCCACCGACCCGTCGGCGGCGGGAACTGCATGGGGGATGTCTGGGAACACCATGGCCTCGGTCGTCGTTGCGGGCAGCGGCGCGACCGTGGAACCGCCCAGATTGATCCCTAGCACGCCGATCATCTTAAGTTGGCGGCGCTGCAGCGTCGGGTCGCGCGCCAACGCACTGCCAATGGCGTTCCGTTCGGCGCACAGTGAGCCCGTGGGCATCGACACCTCGCAGTTCATGCCGCGATGCGCGACCAGCGTTTTGGTGCCGTGGTTGTCTTCTTTCTCAATCAGCAGCACTGCGAGCACCGGCTTGCGCGACTTGCGCAGCCAGAAACTGCCCACTTCGCCGCTGGACTCGCCCTGGAGGAACTGGTCGCGGAACACGCGCATCTCTTGGATCAATAGCTTGGTCATTGCGTCTGCGCTACCGAATGGTACACACGGCGACGCCTCGATGTTCTCGAACGAGTGGAAGTCCACGTCGTCCATCGAGAGCTTGCGCTCGTGCCAGTAGGTCTTGAGCTGCCACACGTGGAGATACGACGGGCGGAAGATACGCAGCGAGGCATTGAGCGCGCTTAGACGCGCCGGGGGACCGTCCGCGTACGCGATCGTCACGTGGAAATGCGAGCGCCACGCGTCGCCGCTGCGCTCCACGATCGTCTCGCGATGGGCCTCCAGCCGCGGTCGCAGCTCCCGTGTCATGAACTGGACATTGTCGTCAAACCGAAAAATGTTGGATCCAGAGTGCACTTGGTGGACCTCCATCTGCGGGTAGTACTGGTCCACAAAGATGGAGATGAGCCGCGCCGTGGTCTCGGTCGAATTGCCTTGGACGCTATGCGTCGTATTGCGTGGGATGCCCGCGCCACTGATAAAGTACACGATCTGCTTGCTGTTCTCCGACTTGAACTCCTTGAGCACTTGCAGCCACTTGGGCAGCAGCAGCGCGATCAGCGGAAAGTACACGGCCGTGATCGCCGCGCGCTTCCAGTGCTTTTCCACAATCTCGACCGTATCCAGTCCGCCGCGGACCCGGAAGTCGTGGATGTCGGTGATTGGGATCGGGCTCTGGCTCAGGTTGAAGCCGATGGGCGACTGCGTGTCGGCGCAGGTCGCCTTCCAGCGCACACGCCGGCCTTTCACGGGCGCGGAGCCGCCTCGCTCCCCGCGGGTGATGTCCAGCATACTTGCGTGGAGATGTTTCTCGGAGCGAAGAGTTGGGCTGTCGGCCGTGTTGGTATTGTCGGCATTGTTGGTATTGTTGGGATGATTGTTGGGGGACTCGACGCCACCGTTGGTTTGGCTCAGTCCCTGGGCCTCGGCGCCGCGCAGCTCTTCCACGCGGTCCATCACGGCCTTGCTGATCTGTTGGAAAAGACTAAACTTGGGCCGCGCCAACAGTGACAGCGGTACACGCGCGCCGCTATCCGCGATGACATGGCGCGCTGGTACGTCGCCTGTGTGGCCGCTATGGTCGCCGTGGGCAGTGCTGGTGTGGTCGGCGACCGCGAGCGTCTGGACGGGTTCGCTGGTGGGCACAGCACCAACGTTGGCGTTGGCCTCAGCGTCGCCTTCGCGCAGCCACGAGAGCTCCACGATCAGGTCTGAGTGCGACACGTTGTGGACGAGGAACTCCATTTTTGTTGGACTGTCGGAATGGATTGCATTCACAGCGGACGAAATGAGGAGGCAACGGAATGGGAGATTCACATTCACTCCGGGCAGACTTCTGTACACTGTACTACGTACTTGAAGAGGGCGGTTCACTTTTGGGAACCGAACCGGGCCAGCTCGTCCAAACTGGTATCTTGACAACATCCTAAACAAAAACAAAAACGGATCTAGTTCGTGGGACCAAATTAGGACAGGATTTCAAAACAGTATTGGACATCCAATAATTGTTTCCTCACAGCAAACGACACATTTTGTGTGAAGAATGGGGCGCGGAATCTCTCTCTCTCTCTCTCTCTCTCTCTCTCTCTCTCTCTTGCTCACTTGGCAATGGCAAATTCGTAGAGCTCCGGTTCGAGGAGCATCATCAGATGCGCGCACAGTTTCTTCTCGCTCACGTACAGCGGCAGCATCAGCTTGTTGATGCACGGCTGGCTGCGCACCAGCTCCGTGTCCACCAGGTCGGCCGAGTGGAGCGAGAACGGCGCCAAGCGGCCGTCGAACGCCTTGAGCGACGCGAACCCTTCTATCGGCACGCGCGTCGAGCCCGTGGCGTAGTGGAGCAGTCGCCGCTTGTCGCTCTCGGGCAGACTGCGCACGATCCGCCAAAAATACCGCCGCACCCGGTGCTCGAAGAGGTACTCGTTGTACTTGGCCCCATCAGCGAGCACGACTCGACGCAGCAGAACCGGCGACGGCTGCTGCTGGACGCGTACGGCATGCCGGTCGCGGGCATGGAGCGGATGGACCTCCCGCCCAACTCGGCCGAGTACACGGTGATCGCCGGCGGCGGCGCCAACAAGGCGGTGTTTTGTGCGATCAAGACGTGCATGATCGGCCAGGCGGAGCCGCCGTTCGTGATGATGTTCACGGACCCCGTGTCGGGCAAGCCCATGATCATCAGCGCCAAGGGGTACTGGCAGACGCGGGACGCGGTCATCACGATCACGACCGACGAGCGCCACAACGACGCGGTGTACTGCCTCGTACGGATCTACTGTGAGGGGAACCCGCTGGATGGCGCGTTCTGCATGGACGTGGCCGCCGGAGTGGATGTGGCGCTGATGGTGTTGGTGGCGGCGGCGATGGAGGAGCAGAGCAAGAATCACGAGCGCACGCCGGACCGCCTCGCGCTGCGGAAAGCGGCCAAACGCTGGGAGAAGAAGCAGGCTTCGCAGAAGAAGCACGCACAGGCCGCGGCGGCGCCGTAGAAATGCAGGGTGTTGAATTCCACTCAGGCACTCGCGACACCATCCTCTTGGTAGCTATGTTGGCGGAGATAGAGTACTGTGCCGTCAAAAGACTTGGATTTCTTATTGCACATGGAAAGGCTCAGTTTTGACACCACGATTCGATTTTTTCTAAAAGAACACAACAGACCAGTCGCGGCCAAATCCATCATTCTCCGCGTCGCAACTGGTAAAGTCTCGAGTCTACAACGCTATGCCGGCTTCGACATCTGTTCAGTCGATCTCGCCAAAAAAAGAAAAAACCAGCAGCGTGAAGCGCAATGAGATCTTCCATTGACAACATTACCGCCGTGTAGATATGCTGTACTGGCAAGCAAATTGAGCCTTGAGAGTACGGTGGAGAAGAGAAAGGTCGTAGACGAATGGCTGGGTCGGGCCATGTGGGCCACATCAAAGCACCCAGCGAGTTCATCGTGGTAATATCCGCGTCTATTGCGTCCACGGCTCGCACGTGAGAGAGCAATCTGGCGATCGCGGATATGCGCCGCATTGGGCCCATTTTTAATCCGCTGCGCTGGATCGCAAGCGTTCTGTTGGTCGGTCGCGAGCCGGAAGCTGGCGGCTTGGTTGCAATTATCGGAACTCGCAATCTTCCTTCTTGATGTGCACAAACTCGAACTCGTCAAACTCTTCCGAAACCTGGAACACAATCCGTTTTCGCGCGTCATCCCAAGCGAGCAAGTCCGACACTAGCGCGACAACGTCCTGCGCGACCTCGACACCAAACTGGATACCGGCTCCGGCCGCGTAGCACGCCAATGCGCCTTGGATGTCAGCCATTCGTCGCAGCCGAACCAGCAACTCGGGGCAGAGGCCGACTTGGCACTCGGCGATGAAAATTCCGCAAAAGTCCGTATTGTCTCGCAGTAACGCCAGGTGGCGACCACCGTACTGCGCATCGGCGCGTCGGAAGCTTTGCAGAGATGAACGCACGTCCAGCGCAACGCTCACAAGAATGTCGTCGAGGATGCGGATCCCGTGCTGCACCACTTTGCTCGGCTGGAACGGCGCCTCGTAGGCGAGGTACTTGAGTTGTCGGTCCCAGACGTTACACATTGGCAAGTACAACGCGATGTTTTGAAGCAGCGGCCGCGGTAGTCGCATCGTCCGATCCAGAAGAACATTTAAGCGGTGGCGTTCTTGAGACTTGAACGAGGGGACAAGAACAGCGCGCGACAATACATAGAGAGACGAGAGCCGCATCAGCTCAGCGTATCGCTCCCGTCGAAGACCTTCACGCATGAGCCGCAGCTGATTCTACAAGCACCAAGAAAAAAACCAATTCGTCAGGATTTCAAAGCACAACTACACCAGGCAGAAATGGCTCACCGAGACTGTAATCTTGAGAAATAGATCCACGTGACCCCTCCGATGTGCAGTCTCGGCCGCCGTCTTGTGCCGATCGTCTTTCAAAAAAATATCAGCGCCAGCCGTCAGCAGAGACTCGACCGCTTCCGTGTGGCCGCGCTTTGCCGCGAGCAAAAGCGCAGTGCTGCCCTGACGCGTCTGGGTGTTCACGTCCGAACCGGCCTTGATCAAGATCGTCGCAATGTTCGCGTGGCCTCGCTGGGCCGCCAACATGAGCGCGGTCATGCCTTCATTGTTGGCCGCGTACGCCATGGCGCCCTGGTCGATGAGAAACTGCACGACTTCGTCGCGTCCTTCCTGCGCCGCGCGCATCAGCGGCGTGGTGCCTTTCTTGTTGGAGTAGTTTTGGTCGGCGCCAAACTCGAGCAGCACGTTCACCACGCCCAAGTGGCCGAAGTGCGCGGCTGGAATCAGCGCCATGTTCTTGGACTCGTCGTTCGCGCCGTGCTGCAATAAGAACCGCGTCGACGCCTCGTGGCCTTTCTGCGCGGCAAGCAGCAGCGCGTATGGACGCTTGTCCTGTACGAACCATAAACCACATTGTGATGACTTGCTGCACTTTCACCCACACACATAGACGTAAAAAAAAAGCACGGCCAACGTACATTCCACTGGTTCACGTCGGCGCCTTCATCCACGAGCAGCTGGCAGAGCCCGACCAGCTCGTGGCGCACGCTGATCATGAGCAGCGTGAGCCCGGTCTCTTCCTCGGCCTTGACCAGCCGCGCGATCGTGTCTTCCCCGCCGGGCGTTTTCTTGATGAGCTTGAACAACTTCTCGACCAGCGCGTGCTTTTGCTCCTTCACCGAGTGGAAAATCAGCTGCTGCACATCGTCGTAACTCACTTCGCTGGGCAAATAGCACTGCGCTGCCAAGAGCGAGTCGCTGCCGTGCAGCAGTCCATCGCACACCACCATGCTCAGCTGCTGCAAGTCTTCGTCGTCCGTGTTTGAGTCTTCCGTGGCCGCTGTCTCGCCGCCTTGGTCCAGCTCGTCCTCCATGGCGCGTGGAGTAGAGACCAACGCATCCGCGCCAACGAGTTGGCTCGGCCCTGCTTGGTGTTGCTCTAGACCACCAGTCGGATCTACCATCGCCTCGTCCTGGTCGTGCTGCATATGCTGTGGACGGATATCGACGACGTCGGCCGCAGTCTCGACGCGTGGGAGGTGCGTCGGCACGTCGTCGCCGCCCACGACGGCCGCGACGGCGCGCGCAATGTCGCGTAATCCGTCGCGTGGCGCGTGGTCGACCGCTGTGTGGTCCACAGCCGTGTGGACCGGCGGCGGCGGCGCGTACTGGAGGATCGGCGAGGCCATGCGCACGAGGAATGTGCGGAAAAACAGCGACGCGCGGTCGCGCTCGCTCAGCGGGAGCGGCTGCATCGCGGCGGCGGCGCCAGGCGGCACGTGGTGGTGGTGGTGGTGTTGTTGTGTGTGTGTCAGTGGCGGCGACTGCTCTGCGGTGTCGGAGTCGCTGCCGTCGTCCTCGCGGCGACGGCGCCGTGGAGGAGAATTCGACGCGAGACGCGCTCGTTTCCGCGGCGGATTCTGACGCTCGTCGTCGGCCATTTTTGAAGCGGGTGGCAGGGTTTGGTAGAGGAAAGAGAGCGCTTTCGCGTAGCGTGTCGATCGTTTCGGTGGGATCCGTGGGGAGGTCGCTAGAGCGCGTGGAAGATAAGAAGCGCGGCGCTGGTCCGTGGGAGGTAATAGCACATACAGGGAGAACTGACTGCGCAGCAAAGGCAAAGGTCCACGTAGGACGAAAGAACCCAGAGTGTATATTTGGTTAAAGAGGTTCATGTGGAAACCCCGTTGAAATCGATTTTTTGGAATTTACCACATACCTCAACCAATATATTTCCAAGGTCATTAGATCTCAGATGCCTTTATTAATGCAATTGTGTGCCATGCTGTCATGCTGTTCTAGAGGTATGGTTACACACATTCCTCGTCTCAACAGATCACTTGACGGTCGATCACAACTCCGCTATACCAAAACAAGGTAGCACCATCAATCTGGTGTGACTCAACTCAAAATAGTGAGCGCGCGGTAAAACGAATATCCAAAGATGGGGCGGTTGGCCGCCCTTGGCCTTGCCCTGCATATGGACCGCCCGATGCTTCCCCGTTTCAAGTGCCGTTGGGTATACAGTTTCGTCTATCGCGCGCTCAGTTGCCAGTCGTCAGTTGACTGCTGGAATCGGCGCGCGTACCCCCTATGAAACGATCGCTTTTGTGGAGGAAAGGAAAGGAAAGGGAACCAGTTCGATCTATTCTAGGACCCTTGGGGCGTGAAGCGAAAACGTCGACAAGCAGCTCGCTGCGCATTCGCGCTAGCACTCCAGGAGCCGCGTTACGACCGATATCCGCAGGGCTAACCCGACTCCACGATGGCTACAGTGGTGCCCGCGCCAGCGTCTGCGCCAGCGGCGACCTCGGAGGAGCTGCAGCCGCCCTCGCCGGGCCGCCACACGCCCACGCGCGTGCGCCTGTCGGGTCGGCTGAGCATCCGCGAGAGCATGCGCGCGCGGTCGAGTTCCATTGAGTTTCTTTTGGCGGATGTGCGCAGCGCGTTCGATCCGAACGCCCGGGCTATCCAGCTGTGGCACCAGCTCTTGCTCGCCGCGCTGATCTACGAGAGCTTCATGCTGCCGTTCATCGCGACGTTTAGGGCGCCGGCTGACCAGTGGCTCACGCCCGGGCTGCTTGGGATCTACGCTTGTGAACTGCTGTTTCTCGCGGACGTCTACATCGAACTCAACACGGGGTTTTATGAAGACGGCAACGTGATCATGGACGCGACTAAGTCGCGCGTCAAGTATTTCAAGTCGCCTCGCTTTGCGCTCGACATGGTGGCGCTGCTGCCGCTCTCACTGGTCTATACGGCGATCGATCATCTCGCGTTTGCGCCTATTTTCCTCGAGTTCCACAAGTTTGTGCGGATATGGAGACTGCCCAAGTACGTGGCCATGCTCGACGACATGTACGCGCGCCAGTACGTCGTGCTCAAAATGTTCAAGGTTCTGCTGGTGGTTTTGATTCTCTCGCATTACGTCGCGTGCTTCCGCTTCCTATTCGGGTACGACGACACCCACACAAACCACTGGCTTCCGCGTGCTCCTCACAGCCAAGAGGAACGCGAAGAGCACTCGCCGTATTTGATGTCGCTCTTCTGGGCGTTTGGGCTGCTCACGGGTCTTTTCGAAGGGGAGCTGCCGACGACGATCTTCGAGTTTCTCTTCACGATTTTCGTTGCCGTGTGCGGATTCTCGATGTTCACGTACGTCTGCGCCACGTTTTTCATGATCTCCAAATGTGAAAGCGGCCACTCTGAGACGGCGGAAGCACGGATCAACCAGCTGAAGCACTTGTTGTCGTTCCACCGCGTCCCTGAACCTTTACAAGTGCAAGCTACGGAATACCTCAAGCGATATTATACGCAGAGCGAGTCGAATGACCGCGAAGCCGTGAAGTTGTTGTGCCCGTCGATCGTGAAAGATATCCAGGTTGAATTGCTCAAGGATATGGTCGGCAGCATCCTATTCTTCAAGGATTGTAATCAGCAATTTATCATTGCGGTCACCAGCTTGCTCGAGCTGATTTCTCTTCCCGCAAGCGTTGTCGTGTTCAATGTTGGTGACGAAGGAGATGCAATGTATTTTGTAAACTCCGGCGTGCTTCATGTTCTTGTCAAGGGAGTCAAGGTTCATGAAGCGCGCAAGGGTGCGTTCTTTGGAGAGATGGCTCTGTTTCTGAAGCAGCCTCGATACGCCACCGTCGTGACGTCGACTTATTGCACACTGTACAAACTTGTCCGCTTCCATGTGGAGCGCTTGTTTGAAGGGTATCCCGAATACGCGGCGGTGGTCCCAAAACGAGTGACGGAAATGTCTAAAGCTTTCTTCGGGCGAGTGTCGGACGAAGCTCTTCCCACACCAGATGATGCCATGTTGAGCGAGAAGAAAACACCCAAGAAGTTGTTCGCGAGCATGATCCGGAAGCATATGAAGAAAGACAAGAGCAAAGTGACGCCATCCGGGGAGGCAGCTGACGCAAGTGCTCAAGTCAATGAAGGCAAATCGACCGTTGTTCCGCCATCAAAAATGTTTCTCCTGGCCGCACAAGCACTTCGTAAGAATCGCCCGCTCACTGAGGGTTCGGATGCAGCGAAGTGCACCAGTGAGGAGGTCCTTTCAAGCTTCGAAATCACCCCACAAACGTCCAATGGTGAAGCAAGTGCCGCCACCCGGGCTCCATCTGAAGCAGCACAAATTCCTGATCAGCGACGAAGTACGGCGCCTAGAGTGTCCACGGCCTTTACCGATGCCTACAACCATTTGGGGATCAAATCGTCACGCACAGAGAAACGTTTCTGGTGGACAAAACTTCTACTTCCGACAGCTATTAACAACGACTCCAAGAAACGAATGTGGTGGCTCGCGATACTTCAAGGAATACTCATCTACAATTGGATTTTGATCCCCTTGCAACTGGCATTCCTGGCTCTGCAACACAATACCTGGTACATCGTGACGCTGAATGTGGTGACGGACCTCCTTCTGTGGGCTGATGTGTACGTGAATCTCAATCTATCGTACTTCGAAGAATCCGAGAAAATTTGGGATACAAGTCGTACCGCCAAACGTTACTCGAAGGGCTGGCTACTGGCTGATCTCGTCTGCGTCTTTCCGTTCTATTTCTTCGCGCCAAACTCCCACCACGCTTTTCCTCGTATTCCACGGCTTGCAAGAGTGTTTCGATTGCGTGGTCATCTGCATGAGATCGATGAATTTGTCAAACTGAACAGCAGACAGCGCTTGCTTCTGTTTGGAGTGCTGCTGATTGTACTCTACCACATTGTGGCCTGCTTGCATTTCAGCACCACACTCATTGAAGGATTCAGCACCCGAGAGTACGCCTGGATCCAGTCAAATGATGTGTACCTCGTGGACGTAAATGGGACGCATTGTAGAGACAAACAGGGGCACATCTATCCTCTAGGAGTTCCGTTCGTGTCGGAGATCGGTGTGAAGCAGTATTTCCGATCACTGTACTATGCTGCGAACGTCCTCGCGGCACTGGGACTGACGATCGAGCCAGCAAGTGACACACAATATGGCATCGCGTTGATGTTCATGCTCAGTGGTTTCTTCATCACAGCGACTGTCGTCGACAACGTGCAGAAGCGCTTCACGGCGTCGGCTTTCGAACAAAAGGAGTTTTTTGCCACGCGGTCCCAAATTCAGTTATTTCTTCGACGACAAAACGCGCCTCTCGTCATCCACAAGCGCGTGAATGCATTTCTCGACTACTGGTGGTCATCCCATCGTGGAGCTGTGATCAGTGAACTGGTCGACGAGCTACCAGAGGCAATTCGGCTCGAGATCCTTCAGAATATTTGCCAACCGGCGCTTCAAACACTCGCGCTGCTCAACGGAGTCCGCCCGGTTCTTTCCGAGCTCGAAAAAGTCTTTCTTGGCAACGCTAAGTTCATTTTGTACGGCCAGGGCGAGATTGTGTACCGACACGGAGATTACGCAAGCGGGCTCTTCTTTCTACTTTCCGGTGAGGTTTGCGTCATTGTGAAGCTCGGTGCTCCTCGCTACCTCCAGCAAGGAGGCTTTTTTGGCACAGCCGCGCTTCATCTGGAAGGAAATGCAGTGAGTTACACCGAGCGGGTGACGGCAACGAGCGGGAGTATGGTACTGTTTGTGTCACGAGAACACATTCGTGCTATGAAGGCAACCTATGCTGCGCTCGAGACCTCGTTGAAAGCACTTGAAAAACGGCTTCTGGACCCAAAGCTTGCCAAGGCTTCACAGCTTCATTTTGGTGGTGGACGAGTCAGCCGACTAGAAGGAACCAAGCTGGGCATGCTCCTGCAGTGTTTTAACGACCAAGGCAGAGTCTTCGACCCTGATTCATTGCAGATGCTGGCATGGGAGACATGGCTATTTCTGATTATGACGATCGAGTGGGTTCTGATCATGTTCCATATTTGCTTCGGGGTCTCGGAAAAGAGTGTTGCGCCCATGGACGCCGTTCTCATACTGATCGAATTGCAATTCGCGCTTGATATCTACGTGCGCAGCCATCTCGGCTACTCCGAATTCGGAAACAAAGTGATGGTACTCAAGCAGATCCGCAAAAAGTACTTCCGGTCGCATGAATTTGCAGTCGACCTCATTGCGTTGCTTCCGTTGTTCATGGTGAACTGGGGGTTGAGCCCGGGCCGCCGAGTAGAAGTGCTGAATTTCAACAAATTGATTCGTCTGACCAAGGTGCCCATGCAGTTCAAAGCTCTGGAGAACAAATACATCAAGCGGACGTTAGAGTTGCGTCTGTTCAAGCTCGTGTACTACACGTTTCTTCTATCGCATCTGTTCGGGTGCGTGTGGTTCGACTTTGGGTCCAATGCGTCCGGTCTGCACTCGCTTATACCTGATGGAGAAGGCAACTCAACGATCTCCAATGGGTTTGGGATGAACAGATGGATGCCACCACCGTCCCTCGAGAACGCTGATGCCAGTCTGCAGTATTTCACCTCGCTGTTCTGGTCATTCGCGCTTATGTCGGCGTCCAACACTGGCGAGCTTCCCAAGACTGTTTCTCAGAGCATTTTCAATGTGGCCACCATGACCTCGGGCTTTTTTCTCTTCGCGTACGTGATTGGGAACTTTACTGACACGATCGAGCTCATGGACGCCGAGAATCGCGAATTTTATGCACGACTCAACTCGTTGCGACACCTGATCTCGCATTTCAAGTTGCCTTCGCCCGTTGCAGAGAAGTTCAAGAACTACTACTTTTTCAAGCGGTTCCACTCCATCACGCAGGAGCACTTGCTCGAGCGATGTTTGCCTCCGTCGTTACTCACGGATATTCGCATGGTGCACTTGCAGCCGATGATCGAGAAAGTCACGTTCTTGTCGGGCATGGATGCAAGTGTGACGCGAATGCTTGTGTCTCAGTTCAGCCAGGTTATCGTCGTGAAGGACGAATTCGTGTACAAGCTTGGAGAAGAAGGGAGCGACATGTATTTCGTATTCACAGGGGTTCTGTGCACTCTGCTGTCCCACGAGGAGTTCGCCAGAGAGTCATCCATGATCGAGCGCAAAGCGTCAGTACTTTCGGCACCGCTTCCTCGAAGTATGCCAGCAGTAGCGCATCAGCTGACGATGCGGGAGACCGGGCAACTGACGGAGCTGAATGAAGTCACTGCGGGCAGCTATTTCGGCGAAAATGCGCTGTTTGTCAACAGCATCCGCACGTCGTACGTTCAGGCCACAACATCCTGTATTCTGTACAGTCTCTCGCGCTCCTCGCTTGAGCTGGTGTTTGAACGGTATCCCGACTGGAAAGATAAAGTTCTACGAATCGTCACGATCAACCAGGAGCAGCGTCGACTGAATCGTCTCGCAGAGGAAGAAGAAAAAAGCACCAACATTCTGAACATGGTTGCGGCCTCGGATCAGCTCAACGCCAGTGCCGAACGTACTGAAGAGGAAGTACTCTCATTTCGCCGAGTGAAATCGGTAGGAATGAAGAGAAACGCGAGCCAAGCGGCTGCAGCGCTCTGGTCGAGTGGCCTCGATCGGATTCAGAGAGGGCTATCCTCAAGCTCTCGTGCCTGGCAGATGCCTCGCTGCCTGAAAGAGTTCGTTCACGGCACAACTGCACAAAGTTGGTATCACCTGTGCTGGCTGAAAATCATCACCATCGCTACTATCTCGGTGTCTGTCATTGTGCCGTATCGGATCTCGTTCGACTCGCTCTTGCGACCGCGTTTTTTTCCGGTCGTTTGCCGCCAACTGGAGCTTCTGTGCGAGTTCCTGTTCATCTGGGACATTTGGTTCAACTGGTGCTTGAAAGGAAGCCACGAATCAATGGAGTTGTACGAGCAAGACCATCGTCCAGCGTACAGAAGAGAAAGACTCATGTGGGATCTCCTCGCTGCATTTCCGTTGGACTACTTGCTCTACAGCCTACCGCGAAGTCCGTGGTATCGAATTAACCGCTGTTTCAAGATGCTCAACGTGGTCCACTACATGCAAGAAATGAACCGACGAAGCATCTCGAACGAGATGAAGCGATTTCGAATCGCCTGCCTGATGTACGTACTCGTCATCTATTGGAGCGCCTGCAGCTACTTTGTCATTGCGATCTATGATCAATATGGTGAGCAGTGGAATGAGTGGTTGCCCTCGATTGCGCTTGAAATCACAAAGCCCGAAGATCCGCCAACCAAGCAGCTGATGCTCCGGTTCCTTCGAGGTTTTTTCTATGCCACAACGGCGTTCGTCAAGAAGGGGAAAACGTTCCAGCCAGTGTACACTGCTCACTTGGTGTTTGCGATCATCACGTGCTTTGTCGGATTGATGGTCATGGCGTTTATGCTTGGTGAGATCGCCAGCTTGTTCATCTCGTACATCGGAAACGAAGTTGAGTACCGCAAGAACCACATCGCGGTCGAATTATATCTCAGGCGCTGGAAGATCCAAGGAGATTTGAAAGTTCGCACACAGGCGTTTCTCTCGTCCCTTTGGTCTTCTCACCGCGGCGTGGACTACCAGTCGCTATTAGAAGAAGTGCCGATCAGTATTCGAACCGAGTCGGTGTTGAATATCGCGCATTGGCCCCTCACGCAATTTTCGACCAGGGTATTTCGGCCAACATGTGGTGGTACCGACAGTGATTCGCATTCCCAAACAGCGAACCTTGATCTGCTCATGCGTGGACTGGCGCAGCGACTCAAGTTTGAAGGGTA
Organism: Pythium dissimile; assembly: GCA_023336445.1. Taxonomy (NCBI): domain Eukaryota; phylum Oomycota; class Peronosporomycetes; order Pythiales; family Pythiaceae; genus Pythium; species Pythium dissimile. Next base: position 16,451 of record JAADWZ010000544.1, read on the forward strand.
CCCGCGCGACGAACGCGTGCTCGTTGAAGGAAGCATCGCCAAGTCGATGTTCTTCGTCGTGCGAGGGCATCTGCGGTCGGCAAGCCGCGCTCACACTGCGCAGTTTGGGCAGCTATCGTTCATGAAGGGAGACTATTTCGGCGAGAGCGGGCTGCTGGGGTATTCTGTGAGTGCTTTCACTGTCAGCACGATGCGCGCCTGCGATTTGTTGTCGCTCAGCGCCGAAGATCTGCTGGATGTACTTCACGACCACCCGATCTTCAGCCTCGTTCTCAAAGTGGCCGACCGTGCGTCCGAGAAGATGAAGCAGCTGCAGCTTGCCAGCAACTTGCGCACAATGGACATGCGGTGGGGTCAAATGCTGATTAAGGCCGTGAACGAAGAGTGTGCGTTGTGCGACCAAGATACTTCCGACGTCTCCAGCCGCCGTGCGGCGAAAAAGAAGCGAGCGATTCTCGACCGCGTCTTGGTCACGGGCACATCCGACGAGTGCTTTGGCTCGTTCCGGTCTTTCCTGCAGATCATCGTTCCCAATGGTTTCACGCACTTGCACGGCGCCCCTTTAACGAAGCAGCCGTCTTTGAGTCGTCCGCCAAGCGTGATCGATCAACACACAGATCCAAAACTACAACCTGCGACGACTTCAGAAACTCCCCTAAAGGAAGAACCAGCGCCGAGCGTGGCACATCTCAGCAATGCGCACATGGCCGCGATCAAACAGCACAGGGACACCCGTTGTCGCTCGCCTCAGACACCTTTGACAAACGGCGCAGACGTGCAAGCGAGACTAGACCCGACAGTTGGCGCAAACTCGGTCCGCGACGCTGGCCCCCCGGCCTCACTTGTTTGTGGCTCCGACAACCAGAAGCTAGATATGACGAGGCGAACGACAGTCGGAGCGACTCTAAACGTTCAGACGCCGCGATCTGTGCGGTCGCCATCGCCGGGTAGGCACCAGCATCGCCGATCCGTGCTGTAGCCTCTTTGCTTTATCCTTTAGTAGAGTAAGCAGAGACTGCTGTGGTTCAACCAAGTTCATTTGACTTTGCCCAGCCAAATATTTGTGTGGCTGCACGTACTCTATATGTGTGGTGCGCGTTGAACTATCATCCTAGGGTGGCAATTAGTTAGAGACGATCGAGCTTCAGCGCGATGCTCATGAGCCGCTACACTTTGAAGATTCAAGTGTGTCGAAGGATAAACAAGCTGCTCATGTTTCAGTGAAGAAATAAAGGGTGCTCGAAGAGCAGTTTTTGTATTCTCCTCGTTACATGTTCGTCTCTGCGCCAGTGCGGAACTCAGCTTGCTGCGGCGGCTCCAAGTTCAACGGCACAATATTCGCGGCGCTGCCGGCTCGCGAGTTGGTGAATTCCTCCGAAGATCGAGACGCCTTCTTCCGAAGCCGACGCAGCTTCTTGCTCTCGGGCAGCCGCAGCGCCGTGCCGCAGTGGCGGCAAAAGTTGGCGTCTTCTTGGTGGAGCTTGCGGTAGCACCGCGGGCACTCGCAGTTGAGCTTTAGGGCCTCTTCCTCGGTCTGCGTGTTGAGCACAAGCGGGCAGGCGATGACGCCGTAACCCGAGAACATGACAATCGCCGCGAGCAGCCGACCGGGCACAGTCGACGGTGCGATGTCGCCGTACCCGACGGTCGTGAGCGTGACCACGGCCCAGTAGAGACTCACCGGGATGTTGGTGAAGCCGTGGGTCTCGCCTTCGATCAGGTACATGGCGCAGCCGATCACGATGATCATCGAGAAGACGAAGAACATGAACACGGCGACGCGCAGCTTGTTGGCGTTGATGTTGTCTTTCAAGGCCGCAGCGGCGTCGACGAACCGAACGAGGCGCAGCACGCGGAACACGCGAATCACGCGGAAGATGCGCAGCGTCGCCAAATCGGCCAGTGGCCGCGCCGGTGGAATGAAGAACGCTATAACGCAAGCAGCCCATCAAGTGTTAGTACCACGTGCGATCCAAGACCAAGTGCAGCAGTCAGTGATCAAAATTACGCACTGACGAACGTCGGTATGATGGACGAGATGTCGACGATGCCCATGGCGCTGCAGATGTAGTCGCGCGGGCGGCGCAGGCACCAGATGCGCAGGATGTACTCGATCGAGAAGATGACCGTGAAGACGATCTCAAAGCCGTAGATGATTTCGCCGTACTCTTCTCGAATCGCGTGGACGCTATCGATCACGGCTAGAGGTAGCATTCAAACGGTTCGTTAGTTAAATCTGGAGACTCGCGAATCCAGACGTAGATCGAGCAAGCAAGCGGCGTACCTAGAAAAACGCTCATCGTGATCATCAGCAGCAAGACGATGCCCGCGACTTGGCCCCGCGTGGTGCCGCTGCCGAAGAGCGTCTCGTGGACGTACGTGTAGTACTTTCCCTCGCGCGCCTCGCCCACGTCTTCCTGCTCAATGTCGAGTGTCATGATTTCCTTCAGGTTCTCCTTGATGTCATCGGGCAGATCGAGATCGAGTCGCTCCCAAGTCTCTTTTAGCGCCGAGTTGGGCAGGCGCAGGATCTGCATCGCACGCGATCTCATGGACGTGGGGCCGTCGACATCATCGTCCGTGTCGAAGAGTCCAGTCGCTTTTCCAGGGAAGCGGAAAAAGCTGGTCGGCATCTTCTTCCCCGGGCTTGTTCGTCCAGGTGGCGATAGGCCGGGAGGAATCTCGGCCGATGCCGGGTTCCTCTCATCGGTTGGGACAGCCCCGCGGATCTCGATCTCCACCTCCTCCTCGTCGTCGTTGGCTTGCTCCCGAGCCTTGTTCATGGCTGGCTTGGGCTGATTGGTGACTGGCCACCTTTGAGTCGCGCGGTAGATTCTGGAATAGCTCAAGCGGGAGACCAAGACTCACCCGCTACTTCAACGACTAGACTACTGGCCCATCGATGCCAGTCAACGCATGGACGACAAGCGTAGCCAGTGCTGCGGCATCGCACGAACGATATATTCGGCTGACCTCCGTCGATGCATCGCAACCTCGTGCGTTCTGCCCCTCAAAATGAACTATTTTGAACTTGAATTCGAAGATCGGCGAAGAACTCGTGGGATGGTGCAAGAGTATCCTGGTTGCCAAGTTTATCAGACAGGTGCCAAACTTTGAATCTTAAACCTCGCTGAGCCAGTCCACGTGCAGCCCATGGGATGCAGTGGAGGTCATCGCAACACACTCAGAGCTCTGGAACGTGGAGATCTATATTGGTGTCCGGATTGCGCGAGTCACTCCCAATCAACTCGTCTTCAGTATGCCGTACGCCTTCCGTCTCTCAGCTGGACACACCACACCACGGGCCATTCGATTAATGAATGGGGTTGGATTCTTCCGTGCTATTCACTATCTGCAGTCCAGCCACGCCTCGGCTTCAGGGTCGCACGTGGCGCCGCTGTTGATCATCGCTCGACGCATTTCAATGATTGTGGGATCTGCTATACACGTCGGCGCGTCGTAGCCTGGCGTGTAACAGATGCCGTC
>JAADWZ010000545.1:0-19927 GCA_023336445.1 Pythium dissimile
ACGCTAGCGCCCGCCTTGACGCCCTGGTTCTCCAGGAACGCGATTGGGTTGGTCTTGGTGACCTTGTCGTTGGTCGTGAACGTCGGTGCCGGAATGTAGATGGTCTGGTGAGCTTCCGTGGTGCCAGACAGCACAGCGACGACGCCGGCGATGGCCACAGCGGCGAACGAAAGCGTGGAGACCATTAGTGGATGGAGCGATGGAGGGCACGGGTGCAAATTGCGGACTGACTGCTCACGACAATCATGCCATCATGGCATTGACACCTATGGGTAACTGACGAGTCAGACACACGGCCAGGATGAGTCGGTTCCTTTCGGTGCAAGGCACGAGGAGCCTCGGGAGGATCACGAGATCGGCCTTTCACGGCTGCGATTGTAGCATGATCAGCACCTACTGTACGAGACATAAAACTGCCTTTATGCACTACATGTACTGGTATTGGTCAATACAGTACCTCAAAAGTCGTGCAACGAGCGAGTTGATGAGCTGGTGTGGAGATAAACGGATGCGGATTAAATGGCCATGGATGTTTATGGAGCACAGAATCCAGTACCTCTCATTTCAGTAAATGTACGTGGCTGAAAGAGGATGACGCGGATGAAGCACGAGTGGTTTCTCACATTCAGACTATTAAGAGCAAGGTGGGCAAAGAATTCATGTAGACTGCATTCTGCATTGTACAGCGTGCTGTAACGATTTGAATTGAACGAATCTGGTACCAATGGTGAGTAGAGGAGTGGATCTATTTCATATAAAGGCATTATTTTAAGTTCAGAATAGGGTGTGTTATATCAAAGGTAAACGTCCCATTGTGGAACAGACCCCAACTGTCGCAAGATTCAGCTTCAGTATCAGATCAGACGACGACTGTATCCCGCCCCAGTCGTCGCCGCCTCGTATCCTCCACAGACTCCGCCGCGCCGGACGTTTTGTTTCGTGTCTGGTCATTTCAAGACATTTCACCCAAAGTCTCATTTGCTTGGCTGGTTGTCTTCACCCAAGTGTTTATCCTGATACACTGATACACTACTGTAACCTGTCTTCCGTTACAGATTACGACGGATTATAACGCCGGAGGTTTAAGACGGTTTGTATGGGATTTTCACAGATCACGTCGCGACAGGAACTAGCGCCGGCTTCGAATTGTGCATTTTGATTGGTTAAAACATGACCTAGTGGACATAAAAAAGCACAGAGAATATCTAAACTCGGCATAGAGAAAATCCAAAAAGCAAATGTATTCATTATTAAACGTCCGCCTCCAGTGTCTTGGGGATGGCCTTCTCGAAGCTAGAGACAATGGTCAATTGATCAGGTGCGTCCCAGGCCTCGATGGCCCGTTGGATAGGACGATAGCGTTTCTCTGGCGCCGGTTTCGGGGCGGTAAGCTCTGCCATCCAAAGCGAGCGCATCTTGCGTACGCTGCAAACCAGATCGCTTGAGTGACACATATGTAATCAATCATTCCCATGGTCGACAAAATTTAGATTTCTTTTTGTCGGATACACCAATGCACCAAAAACAAATAGCCGCAAAACCTTACCCGTTCCTCACGTCGCACATCTTTCGTGTGGATGACAAGGCGGTTGCTGAACGGGATCATCTCGGTTCTTCCTTGTCTGCCCAGCGATGAGTGATAAATGCTCCATTCGACTTCAGCTCACTCTTTCCACGGAGACACCACTTGGAACTGGAGCGCGAGCGGCATGCGGTCGGTCGTGGTCATGCGCATGCGCAGTTTGGTCAAAAACGACAGATTCACGCGCTGCTCCGGCTCAGCTGCTAGCCTGGTCCCCTGCGTTGGAGTGATGGTACCTCTAGCACCCCCATCAACCGTATCCATATCCTCCTCCTTGAACTCCTCCTTGAACTCCTCCGTGGACTCCTCCTTGGTCTTCTCCGCCTCGGCGTCGGTCTTGTCCGCGCTCTTGTTCTTGTTCTTGTTCCGAGACCGTCTGGTCTTCGAAGAACCGAAGATCAGCGACAGTGTCGAGGTCTTCTCCTGCCACGACCAGCGCACGCTGCCCAGGTCGCGCACTTCCACGCGGTGCTCCAGCCCGAGCTCCGAGATGTACACCGTGAAGCTGCGCTGGCCCGTGCTCACGACCACGCCCGTCACGTCGACCGTGGCGTGGTGCTTGACGTACGCGCAGAGGAACACCTGGTCGCACTCCTTCTCGGCGTTTTTCGACGCCATCTTCTTCTCGTTGCAGTTTTGCGCCGCGCTCTGGAGCTGCGTCATGAGCTGCGTGAGCTCGTCACTACCACCGAAAGACTTCGACTCCACACGAGCGGCCACGCGCTCAGCGTCGACGATGCTTTCGTGCAAGAGGCGGTGGACGACCACATCGGCATACCGACGGATGGGCGAGGTAAAGTGCGTGTAGTAGGGAATATTGAGAGCGTAGTGGCGCCACGCGTCCTCGTGGCCGGCATGGCCGGCGACCAGGTACTCGGCCGGCTTCATGGGCTTGGTGATCATATTCTGCACCACGCCGTACACGAGATCGCCCTTGGTTTCACGCACGCTGTCTAGCGAATCGGTCAGCTTCTTGGGCGACGAGCCATCAATCTCGATCATGTTCTCGCTCAGCGTCGCCAGTGTGTTGACCAGCGCCGTCTCGTTCGGCTCGGGGTGGCGGCGAATGAACGCCAGTGGACCTTGCGCCTGGAGCAGGCGTTGCGCCACGAGATAGTTGGCCAGCAGCATGTACTCTTCCACCAGTCGGTTACTGTTCTTGAGCTGGTACGTGCCAAAGCTCGTCGGGTTGCCCATGGCGTCCAGCGTGAACGTAAGCTTGATATCCTGCAGCGTAATGGCGCCCGTGTCAAACCGCGTACCACGGCGTTTCTGCGCTACTTTCCACAGATACTTGACGCTCTGGATCACAGTCGCAGGCGTGATCTCGCTGTTGTCTCCTTCCACAGGGCGGCGCTCAGGCTCCCACTCGTCGAGCCGGTCTTTGGTTACTATGCCATCCAGCATGCGCTGGGCCGTGCCATAGTCCAGCTTGCAGCACGAGCGGATGATCGACTTGCCAAACCAGGGCGCACAGCCGTCCACCAGGCTGCCGTCGCTGTGCATCTGCCACACTACTGAAAATGCCAGCCGATCCACTTGCGGCTGCAGTGAGCAGAGCCGCTCGCACAGAATGCGCGGCAGCATGGGCAGCACGCGGTTCGCCAAGTACACGCTGGTCGCGCGCTCCTGCGCCTCCACGTCCAAAAACGAGCCCTTGTCGATGAAATGCGTCACGTCGGCGATATGAACGCCCACTTCAAATAGCGTCTCGTCTTTGTCCAATGTGCGGATATGAAGCGCGTCGTCCAGATCTCGCGCATTGTACGGGTCGATACTGAAGATCTGGTAGTTGCGAAAGTCGCGGCGCTGAGCCACTTCGTCGTCTGGGATCGTCCACTTTTCGCCGCCTGCACCGTACTGGTCGTCCAGCTCCGAAAGAATCTCGTGGCGAAAGTCATTCGTGTGCTGCAGCAGCCCGTGCTTCATCAAGATGGCCGAGATGCCCGACTCGATGCCCGAGTACTCGCCCAGCGCCTTAACAAACTCGCCCAGCGGCGACTCGTGGCTCACCGACCACTTGGTCAGCCGGCAAAAGCACATCATTTGCTGCGAATACGTGAGCGGGTGGCTCACAAACTCGTCGGGCAGCTGCAGGCGCGGGATGCGAATGCGGCGCGGCAGCCGCTGATCCTGAGCGATGAAATACGCATAGTCGTCGTCGGGCGAAAGCGGCGCGGTGGCGTCGGCCACTTTGGTCTTTGGCTCCAGCGATCCAACAAAACCTTCCGAGTTGCCCGGTGCGAGGATGAACACCACTTTGGCTGTGGGACGACACTTGAGCTCCAAGCTGCTCTGCACCACACTTTGAATGGTGGAGATAGGGGCCGTTGTTCCACCAGTGGCGGCACCGGTAGGATCGCTGGAGCCAGCGGCTTGAGGCAGGAAGCACCGCGACACATCCAGCGTGGGGCGCCAGAGCGCGTGCAGCGCCGACTTCCTTCCTTGCTCGATGTCCGACGTCGGTTCCGGCCCGTTCTTCTCCACGACCAGCTTCTTGTCGCCATTGTTGTCACCTTTGCCGCTCTCTTTGAGCGGCTTCCACTTGGATTCTTCCAGCAGCTGGACAGCGACCAGATCACCGTCCATCGCGCGGTTCCGATCGCGTACGCCGTCCACGAGAATGTCCGCTGGGATGCCATCGACAGTCAGAAACGCGCGCATGGGGTACTTGGCGTTGATGCGGATCTTGCCCTGGTACAGCTCTCCACACGCAATCGCCGCCATGACCGTCGCACGATCGCTATAGTCTTCGTAAAAGTTGTCGCGAATGTGATCCGGCTTGCCGTCGTGCTGCTCGCGTCTCTTTTTGCGCTTCTCCACCTCCTCTAGTGTGCTAAATTTCTCCTTGCTCACGGCCTGCACAGCCGCGCTGCTGCTCGCCTCAGCCGCTGCATTCTTCTGCTTTTGCTTCTTGCTCGGCTTCTCGACGGGCGCCGCCTTTTCTTCACACTGCGCGTCTGCGGTGGGCTTAGTAGCCGGCTTCTTAGCCTTCTTGGCCTTATTTCCACCTTGCTTTGAGTCGGCATCTAGCTTCCCCGTCTGCTTTGGCGCCTTGCGCTTGCTTGCACTCGACGATCCGTCAGCATCATCTTCGGGGACCTCCTCTTGGATCTCCACCGACTCGACCACAATATCTTCCTGCGCGCTCGTTTTGGTTCGGTTCTTGCTCTTTTTCTTCGGTTTCTTGCTCTCTTTGACCGTAATCTCAATCGTCTGGCCGCTCTCCGTGACACCCACATCATCTTGCAATTGCACGACCTCAAGCACTTCACTTTCCGTGACGACGACGAAAACGCGCGCTTTCTTGGCCTTTGCTTTCGTCTTCTTCGTCGCCGGCGCAGGCTGCTCGGTCTCCACCGATCGCTGCTCTGAATCCACTTCTTGCTTACCGGCTTGCTGCTGCTTCTTCGCCTTTCCGTTCTTGTTCTTGTTCTTCTTGGCTGCGCCGCTGGACTTCGCCTTGGCTTCTGCGATCATCTCTCGCTGCAACGCCGCGTCGTCCGCATCCACGACCATCGTGCCGGCAAACACGTGAAGCTCTGCCACGTCCACCGCGTCGTCCATTTCCTTCTCTAGACGCGCATAGTCGGCATTCGTCTTCTCTTCCTGTGCTTCCACCTCATGTGCAGCACCCTCATCGTCGTCCGAGTCGTCGTCCGTGTGCCAGGCCTCGACAACGCGCGACGGAGCTGTACGTACGTAGCCTCTTCCGCTTCCTCTTCCCCTTCCGCGGCCCCGTCCTCGGCCTCTGCTCATCGCCCGACCGCCGCGAGCGCTGCGATCGCCTCGCCCGCGTCCGCCTCTTGTCGCTGAGCTCTTGGTCTGCGCGCTGCCGGCGCTTCTTCGCGCCGTCTCCATAGTGTTGAGTGGCGTGTCGATTTCGCTTGTGATCCTTTCTTCCCACTTGCTGCAAAGGAGACAACCTTGGACCATCACTCACATGTTTCCTAAATTAGGACTCTGGGTTGTGCTAGAGTAGGAAAGTATCCGCAGGCTATTTTTTGGTGACTCCACAAAGAACACACTACGAACAGCATCGTCTGATCCTCATGAGAGATTCAGTTTCAGCTTCAGAATAAAACAATAAGTGGTGCTGCCATGCGCTGTACTATAGTCCCGCGCGTGGAGTTATGGGCGGGAACATCTCGCTGAGTTCCTCGAGCATCCGCGGGTTCAAGGCGCTTGTATCACTGCCGTCGCAACTGGCATGAAATGGCTGAGTCATCGTCGCCTCGTAGTGCGGGTAGTCGCCACCGTGGAAGCCGCTGGGCTGCAGCATGGCCTGGTAGCTCATCTGTCCAGGAGGCGGAGTTCGAAGTGCCTGCTCACTGTAGCTGTAGATGTGCCCTGGCTGAGTCGACTGAAGAGATGCTCGTAATTGGAAGATGATCGCCTGCTGCTGCTGGTTCTCTTGGTGCAGTTGCTCCACCCGCGCCTCCAACGCTTCCACCTGTCGCTGCGTCCGCGACCGAGCGCGAGCCGCCGCGATGCGGTTTTGAGCTTCTTGAGCTCTTGCTTGTTGAGATGGCTGGCCTGGTCTGCTGGGATCTCGATGGCCGTGCGCTTGCGGCGGCGGCGGCCCGGGTCGAAGCGGGACAGGGACTTGGTCTCGTCCGACAGCGGACTTTCGTTGCCGTCGAGTGAGTTCTGGTAATCGCTAGAGAGCGGCGAGCAGGGCAACTGGACGTCCACAGTTTGTTGCATGGTGAGCGAGGCGGCTCTGATTGCGGAATGACGGATATAAAGGCTCGCGTCCACCTGCCGCGAGCTGCTGCGCGACCGGAGTAGTACGGTCGACAACGACGGCGACGACGAAGGGGAGCTTCGCCGTTCAGTCTCCATGACGCGCGGGCAGGAGGCGAAATGGCACCGTGTATGCGCAGTACGCCCAGCGTGCCACGCCGCGTCCACTGTTGGACTCGCCATCTAATTGGTTAATGGTCCATAGAAATGCCATGTCATCAACGGATGCGCCTCCGTGATGGCACCTTCTATTGAGACGTCGACTTCGCCGAAATGCGAGTTCTTTTCCGCTGCCTCAAGCAAGCACGAGAGACAGGTCGCGTCGATTATGAGATGGCACTCTCCGTTGGGTCCATAGAAAAATTCACTGTCGTCCAGTCGGGAGCTGCATGTCTATGCTGTATCAGTCAATGCTGTGGCATACAGTCTGTGCCGTTCCAATGCAGAAATGCAGATTGTAGTATGGACGACGAGAAAATGGAAATCTAAGTCAATCCGATGTCGTAAGGCGAGCTTTTGAAAATGATCTTGACTTGAGACAAGATCATTTTTTATTACAAATTGGATGCACACTGTCGGAGACCGAGTCGAAGAACGGTAGGCAGAATCAAATACGTATCGCAATGGGAGCTTTCGTGAAATTTTTAAAGCCTGGATCTTTTGCAGTGGGTGGTGATGTCAAAACTCTGGTTTTGGATACGAAACGCCCATCAAGTGCTGGCGAGAATTCTGGTGAAGAACAGTGGCGATTGAATGACAGACCACGACCAAGTGTACTCTAATTGATATCGTGTATGAAGCCATTTCGACTTAATCAGTAAATTGGAATTTATGATCCAGTAGAAGATCTGTAAGTGCTAGATTAGTATTGTTTCAGCTGCACACAAACGGTCATCAGCAACTGGTCCACAAATGTTGTGGACATCATGGTTTCTCGCCCCACGACGGAGACGGAGGACCCGTCGTCACATTCTCGTTTCACCGCAGTACCTAGTAGGTACTACGTACAGCATGCAGTAGGACAACACAGGTTGTGGTGTACAGTGTACTAACTCTGTAGTTGATCCTTTCGTGATGGTGACACAGTTGACACCAAAGTGCGCCGTTCAATCCCTTCGCCATGGGAAACTTGAATGGCTTCCCCACAAGCCTGAATGGTGGATCCCACTCGATTGGATTTCTGTTTTGAATGTGTAACGTGCTCTGAGTGTATGATATTACACGTGCTCAGTTCTAAGCGATACAGCACAGAATTCCAAGTTTTGGACACTGCAATCAAGAGTCCGGAGTCCAGAGTCTCGGCCAGCTTTCCGAAGCTCTTTGTGTACTGATCGGGAAGCGGGCAGCCCAGATCTGCAGGTATTAGTATCATTGGGTACCGTATGAGAGGGAGCACAGCACGGTACCTGGTTCGCTCCTTTGAAGTGTGTTAGTATGCAGCAGCGCTGGTGTCAACCCCCGTCGAACCCATTGCGCCTGCAATCAAGTCACTGGATTGCAGTCGCAATGGATTCATGACGAGAGTCACTGGCGGAGTACCTTGAAGAGAACAACGTCACGTTCGCCCTCTACTTTAAGCCGCGAACTAGAATTTCTACGATTCCAGGTGCGAAAACTGCACCCAATGTTTGTTTTGGTTCCGTACAACCTCAAACAGTGCAAATCCAGTAGAGGTACTCTATCATTCAATACTGTATATCAGTAGTGGGTGCTGAAAATAACATCTTCGCGTGAATGGCGAGACAACACTTTCGTTCTCGCGTTGTGTGCTTGATGCTTTGCTTTTGCCATCTGAAGTCGCCCACTGTATGTGCTAGGCATTGGAATCTGATCTACTCAACGGAGATTGGTGTGGGCCGCAGCTGGATCTCGAATCTGGAGTTTGGTCACGAGCACGCTCTCCGTGGCTTGGATCGCGCGCTGCCAAGAAATACAAACAAACTGAGACACTACACAGAACCTGCAGCGGACTATCCAGTCAAACTCACGTGGTGCTGCTGGATTAGCTCTTTGAGCGCGTCGATGGAGAGACCGTCAAGCGTCTTACCCTGCAGATGGTCGGTGCTAAACCCAAGTATAATCATCATGGTCATCGTCTTACTAGACTACGTCAAAGTCAAGCAACAATCAGCCACGCACCGCTGCTCGAGCTGGTCCATCGCCGCGTGGATGCCGATGAGCCGCCGTCGCAGTGATAGCTGTGAAGACATGCCGATGCTGCAGTGCTAATCCGTGCTCGACTGTACATCAGTGTTGGACAAACACCTTGCGACCACCACAATCGTCGTACCATACAGACGAACAGCCAGCCAAGACTCAGCAGTGAGGCATTAACGACCGCGCACTGCTGGTGCCGTACCAGCGCGCGTGAGGTGGCGGCCAATGTGCCGTTGTGGAGCTGATCGCACCACGTGGGATCGTCGCCGAACGCCATGGAGAGCTTCAACGCCGACGTTGACGCGACCAACTGCGTGAGCAGCGCGCCTGTCGTCAGCGTAAATGCGCCTTGCAGCTGCCCACCACAACCGTTAGTCCAGTTAACTCGATACTCGATATTCATGACCAAGCAGCGGTCATATTGGGAACCAACGAACCAGCCGGATCGAGCGTGTTCGGAAACGTTCCAGTCCGTCGTCCTCTTGGTCACCCGCGAGCCGCTGGAGCCGCAAGTGGCTGATCTCGCGCATGATTCCTACCAGGCATAGAGTACAATTTGGTGCGGTCAAGGGAACCCACCGGTAGTCTCAGATCGACAGTGTCCAGCCGCTGGGCGAATATCTAAAGAAAAAGAGAAGGATATTTGCTCAAGAGGAAGAACAGTTGGCGCGAGCGGTCGGCGACGCCGCTGTACGTGCACGTGAAGCGTCGTCGCGAGGCCTCGTCCCGCAGGAAGCGGTCGTAGGACGCGCCCAAGTTGAACGCGTCCATCCAGCTAAGCCCAGCGAGGATGCCGTGGCCCATGATCGCCAGCACAGTGTCGATGCCGCGAAGCCCCCGCCAGTCACATAGACTCGAACGGGTTATTCCCGAATCGCTGTCGCTGTCGCTACCCACCAGCGCCTTGTGCCGCTGTCGCCGGTGGCTCTGTCGACGTAGGGAGGTCTTGCTGCGCACCAACACGCTCCTATTGGCTCGCGGAAGCGGTCTTCTCAGTCGGAAGAACTCGCCGCTGACTTGATTTTCGACGTAGAACTTGATTTGTGCGGCGCTGCCGCCGTGGCCACGGAAGCGACCGGTTGAAAGGACTCCAGTATCGCTATTGTTCTCGTCGTCGTCGTCGCCGGAATCCAGCGCACGCAGCTGCAGGATCTGTTCCTGCGAGAACCCACGCTCCATGTCGTCGTCGACTCGATCGTCTTCATTGTGGGCCTCGCGCTGGCTCGCGACTTCGTCGAGCGCTCTCAGCCGTGGCTTCTTGGCTTTCTTCTGCTTGTTGTTGTCCCCCTTGCATTGGCGTTCCTTGTCCTTGTCCTTGTCCTTGCGGCGGGTACGAGGCGCTGCATCCTTCATGACTCCCTTGTTTTGAGCTGCGATGGAGCATGAAGCGACGCGACCTTTGAAGATCCGACTTGGGATTTTTGCGAATATTTCAGACGCAAAGAGATCACCACATCATGCGCGAGGTGGCGACGTGCTACGACTTCCCGCTACTCAAGGACGACGTGTCGGCGATCGCGATGGATGCCGTGCTGAGCGTGCTGGAAGGAAACGCCTACGACCACAGCAAGGTCAGCGCGTGGGTCAACCAGATGACCACTGCTTGCGTCGAGGACCTGCGCAAGCTCTGTCCGGTGAGTTGTACCTACCAAGCTCATGGCGATGCACACAGTGGGCTTTGACAGCCTGTGGTGAGTGCAGAACTTCAAGTACGTTGTGACCTGCATGATCCGTCAGCGCAAGGGCGCGGGCATCGACGTCTCTGGCTCTGCATACTGGGACGAGAAGACGGACGGTATGATAAATCGCTTTGCGTGTCGGTCTCTTTTAACCGTACTAACCTATCATAGGCGCCTGCACCGTATCGTGGGAGAACAGCTCCATCTCTGCCGTGCTCTCTGTCTACGGCATGGCACTATGAACGGAGCGCGTCTAATAGCTAGACCAGCACATCGCAATGACTATGTAAAACCAAATCGAAAGATAAGTTGTCTTCTTCTTCTACTTCAAGCGGTGAGCACGGCGGCGCCACCATCCAGCTGGATCTGCGCGGCGGTGGCGCCTGCAAGCGCCTCGAGCGCCTCGATCTTGAGCGGATCGATGGCCACGAGCCACGCGCGCAGCTCCGCGGACGTCGACACCTGCAGCGACCAGACCACGCACTTGGCGCCGCTCAGGCTCACGAGCTGGAAGCAGAACGGGAACGCGCCGCCGGTACTACTACCACCACCACCACCAGCAGCGCCCGTCTCAGACTTGCTGCTTCGGCGGCTGCCCATGACCCCCGACAGGCTCGCACGGCGTGTTGAAAATGAAGAAGATGAGGAGGAGGAGGCAGAAGAGGATGGTACGACCAGCTGGCAGCGCCCGACGTCGAGGACGCCGATCGGTTCCTTGCGGGCAAAGCTCTTGTACGCGTACAGAAACGGCCGCTTGAGCACGAACCACCGGCGCTCCCAGCTCAGTCGGTTCGTGAGCGAGTTGCGCGCCCACGCCAACGGATTGGTATTGTTGGATCCTGGTCCCAACGGCGATGTTGGCGACCCCAACGCGTTGGCACTCACCGTTGGCGCGACGGTCCCTGCCACCGCTGACTCGTCGAGCTGCACTGATGTGGAGAACAGAAGGAACCCGCACATATCGCCTGCGCCTGCACCACTCTCCCCACGACCCGTGAGCGACGACGGCTCGGAAACGAAATGCGCTACGTGCTCTCGCTGGCGGTTCGAGTCTTGTTGGTCCATCGATTCGCCCAGTGGGGACGCCGTGACGTTGCCCGACTTGACGGCGACAAACACGTCATTGCTGGCTTTGTGGCGCAAGTAGATGTCGCCGTCGTCTAGGAGCAGCACTTTGACCACCGGCGGCTGCTCGGTCGATGCGAGCAGCTGCTCAAAGCACTCTTGCGCCCGCTCGAGCGTCAGTGGGGACTCGTCCGACGACGCACGCGTGGTCAGGTGCCGAGCGAGGATCTCCTGGCGGACACGCTCCATGGCCGCGCAGAGCTCGAGCCGGCGTAGGCCCTGGATGTGGGCATTCATGAGCGCGACCTGTGCTGGCGGCTCGAGGATGTCGCCATCCTGGCTCGGGTCTACGATTATCGTTTTCTCCGCAGTGACGGCGGCGTTCGTGGAAAGGCGGTTGGTGTCGTCCAGTGAGTGTGGCACCACGTCCACGCAGTACCAGGTGCCCAGGCGGTAGCTGCGGCTCGAGCTCTCGCGCGCCCACCAGGCCATTCGCGAGTTCTCCCACTCGCGCGCGAGTCGCTGCGACGACGACACGTCCAGAGCGCTCAGCTTGGTCACCACGCTCTTGCTCACGACGACGGGCACAGGCGACAGCGTGGTCTGGATCGCCACCGCCAGGCGGAACACGCTGCGAGCGTCAGCGCCGTCCGCGGTCTCCGCTGGCTGCTCGCTGGAGCCGCGCTCCCAGCGCAGTGAGACAGTCAGCGAGCGGCTGGACGCGTCCAGCTCGGCGGCCGAACGAGGGAACAGCTTGAGCCAGTCGCGGAACGTGGGGAGCTCGTCCGTCTCGGTAGTCGCCGCACTGCGCGCACTGGTCGAGACGGTAGGTAGCAGTAAAGTTTGGACCGACTTGCCAACTCCAAGGGCGAGGTTCGACGCGCTAGGCGTGGAGAACGAAGCGCTGAGCCGCGCAAGCGCAAAGTCTCGGAGCATGAACGGTCCGTGGTCGGCCTGCGTGACGCGCAGAGTGACGCGGCGAGGCTGATGCACGTGGAGTCGCAACGCGCCGTCGCTTTTGACGGCCACGGGCCGGAAGAACCCGTCCGCATCGCGCTCTTCTATGTCCACCGACACGAACAGCTCGATTCGATGCGTAGAAAGTACCGACGACCGCTGCGCGGTGGGCGCACAAGTAGGGGGAAAAACAAGCTCGCTGTAGCCCCACATCTCGACGGCGACAAAGTCGTCGCACACCACAGTACCGTTCTCTGTCGCTGTAGTTGTGAACTGCATGGTGTGATGGAACGGGAAAACCACGGTCTCGTCCGTGACCACTGCGGAAGCTTTGGCCGTCGACTCGATTGGAGCCCCACTGGCTGCTGCCATCGTTTCGTCCTGATCCGCTCGTTCTTCGCCACTTGCCGTCCACTTCTTGAGCGTCAGCGACACGTGCTCACACACCACGGCCGCGCGAAGAAACTCGACGCGGTCGACGACAAGCTGCAGGCGAACGCTGGACGGTCGAGCGCGAGCAGCAGCGGCTTGGTGGGTGGTGGTCGTGTTCGCTCGGTTCCGGGGCGACAGAAAGGACGAGAGTCCGCACTTGAAGACACCGCCACTCGCCTCGACGGCTGCTGCCGCGTCCGCTGGTGTGTCGCTCTCACCACGCACGCCGGCGATCGCGACGGCGCGCAGCTGGCAGTGAACGCGCGCGATTTGGCGCCCCGAGCCGTCGTAGCCTGGCACGCTCATCGCCACGTCGCGCGACGGCTTGGCCAGACTGAGCCCGCTCAGGTAGATGCGCGTGTGGCCCAGCAGCCGCACGCTCAGCGCCTGCGCAGGCAGCTGCAGCGGGGCGATCGTGGTCGCGGTCGCGTGCGCGGCCGCCAGTGTGGTATCCGCAAACGTGGAGTAGTGGCCGTCCATCATGGACATGGACGCATGCTTGGCGCGCGTCTCGTCCGCACTGCTCTCGCTCTCGGACGCGGCATTGCTCACACGGTCAGCGCCACGTGCGGCGCTCATCTTGGTGGCTTTGTTGCTCCATTGTTCCTCACGTACCATAGCGACATCGGCGCCCACAGGCTCCAACGACGCGGCTAACGAGCGGAGACCTTCGAGTTTGTTCTGCAGCATTGCGCGCGTCCACTGAACAGTGACGACGCGTTCATCTGCGAGCCGTTTCTGCGCCAGCACGCACGTGGACTCGCTATTGGCGGAGGAGTCCGAAGCGGTCGACATGGCAAACTGCATGTGCAGATGCCACTTGTCGCAGAGAGCGTTCGCCTCGGTGATCAGCTCATCCAGCGGAGCTGGCTTGGCCTGCGCACGAGCTGCTGCCAACTGGGGGACTACACCGGGTAGAACAGGAGTTAGTTCACGCTGCCATGCCGAAGGTCTGAGAACTGATGGAAAGAACCAACTCACCGTGGAGACAGTAGCGATGGTGGCAACCAAAGCCCAGCACGTCGCCGTGGACCACACGAGTGCGCGATTTGACAGCGGTGACGCGGTTGCCGTTTACATACACCGCCGCGTCCGTCGAGATGGGCTGCAGCTCGACCACGTACTCCGTCATCTCGTCGAAAACGTCCACCGCGTCCTCGGACGGAGCCACTGCGCGAGCTCGCACCACGAGCACAGCGTGTCTGGGTAGCACATTCTCTCCTTCTACCTCGTCTTCGTCTGCCAATGGAGGCAAGCGCACAAAATTTGTTGGCTCCTCGGTTAGCCGCTCTGCTGGGATCTGGCTACTCGCCCCGTACGAATGTGACCGCTTGCGAGGACTCGACGACGACGAAGAGGATGGCGCCGCGTCCTCAGATAGCTCAGTCGCTGCTGACGACTTGCGCCGCTTGAGGAACGAGCCCGCCCACGACGTGCTGCGCACCAATCGCCGCGGCGAGCGAGACTCTCCAATTATGACCGATTCGACGGCCTCGATCGGAGCATGCTTGCTCCCCACTACACTGGTGCCTTCGCGCAACGTACACACAAGTACATCATCAGTGCGCATTTTGGACGCTGGTGTGAGGTTGAGCAGCGACGGATACTTGGCGTGGAGCCGCACGACGCGCGAGGCGCGCTGGAGCTGCTCGTCGCGCTCCGTCTGCTTGCGCAGTAGCGTCTCCACCTGCGTCCTGTACGACTCCAGTTCGTCCTGCACGTCGCGATAGAACTCGTCGCGGTCCTGCTTGCCCGCGGGCAGCTCGACGGATTCTTTCAGGTTCTCCACGAGGAAAAACGCCTCAGTCTCGCGCTTGGCCAGCTGGCTGCGAAGCTGCTGGATCTCGTCGCGCAGCTGGCGGATCACGCGCGTGTTCGGGTCCTCATTCACCACCGCGCGGTTCATCACGCGCTTGGCCGACTCGGCATACCGCAGCGTACTCATGGTCTCGTCGTAGTTCTATCATAGTGGCACCACTACTTAGACCCTGGACTAGAAGGTGTGTTTTTTTCTTTTGTGGTTTGGGACGTACCTCGGCGGCGGGGCTGACCATAGCGATCATCGTGGTCTTGGCGTTACCGCCCAGACTCTCCTTGAGCAGCCACGTGAGCGTCGAGTCTCGGTACGGCACGCGATCGCCAGTCGAGCTGGCTTTGCTCAGCGCCGCGATCACGCGCCCGAGCGTCGTGAGGCTCTTGTTGATCATCGCGCCTTCCTTGAGGCGGTCGCCGGTCGTGCCCGACACGTTGGCACGCTCCGAGCCGGCGAGATCAATCATCGCGATCTTGGATGTCTGCATCAACAGGGTGGAAAGTGGCTGAATTAACGGAGACCTTGAAAAAGAGAACCAGGGTCGACCTCTACTGTACCTTGATCGTGGGCACTTCGGTGATTCCATCGAACATGGTTTGCGTGAGCGTGAGCGTGAACATGGCGTGAGAGCGGGAGGACACGGGATTCATCAGCGTCGCCGCGACCGTGCGCAGCTTGTCGCCCGAGAGCATCTCATCGGCGATCTCCTCGTACGAGCTCACCAGCCGCATGCTGAGCCCTTCAACGAACGGCCCGGTGAGGGGATGTTCGCGCACTTTGAGGATTTTCCCGCGCGTGGACGTGAAGCCAACGGGCGACACTGGTGTGGGCGTCGCTGCAGTCGTCACCGTATCACTCATTGAGATAGGCCCTGAGAGCGAGAACGACGCGGTGGGCGTCGACGTTGGAGTCGGCGACGCGCCGTCCAGCAGATCGTGCACTTTTTCTTTGTAGATCTCGCAGTAGCTCATCTGAACGCTGAACACCGTCTTCTTGGCGCTGGACGCCGGTGGAGGCGCACCAGCCTCGATCGCTGCAGTCACCGCTGTCTCCACGGCCGCAGCGGCATCGTTCTCCACGGCTCGCCGCGCGTCGATGCCCTGAAACAGCGCCTCGCACACGCGCGGGATCACGCCTTTGCCCCGCGCCGTGCTCTTCTCGCCGACCATCGTGTGGGTCTTGCCACTACCCGTCTGCCCGTAGGCAAACACCGTGCAGTTGAAGCCCTGGAACGCGGACGGAATCATCTCTCGGCCTATCTCTTCGAACACAAGCTCCTGGTTGGGCCGTTGCGTAGCCGTGTCCATGTCGTTGGCGTTGGCGAGCACCACGCTCTCGCTCTTATTGGCGTCGGCTGTAGCGGTGCTAGCGCTAACGCCAATGCCAAAGCACCTGTCAAAGTGGAACGACCGACACTCACCCGCCTGCTGCGCAGCTGCTATCGCCTGCGCGTTCAGCGCTACCGGCAGGTTGGTCGAATTGTACTTGCGTTGAGGCGTGGAGATGGCGACGAGGAACGTCGGGTCGGTAAATAGCGCTGGGTTGACCACCTGCACGCTGCCCGCGGAGACGCTGACCACGACCGGGGACTTGGCCACCAGCTCCCGCTCGCTCAGCGGCCGCACGCGCACCACAACTTTGATGGCCGTCGAATTAGCCACAGACGTCGGCGCTTCGTTGGTGGAGGTGGTGGAGGTCATACATGTGACCAGAGCAGGAGTAGTAGGAGGAGCAGGAGCAGGAGCAAGCGCTGGGTCGCTAAGAGAGCTGCTGTGGCGCTCGGACGAGTGGCTGCTGGGAGCAGCGGACGCCACCGAATTGCGCAGTGAAGACAGAGTGCTGCATTTGGGCAGCGACAGGCGACGCGGCAGCATTGGCTCTCTCTCGGAGGTGTGGGGAACGGTTGGGCACGTCGATTCGGACTCGCCCGGATCTTGAAGCGGCACCCTTCTTGTTACGAACAGATATAATCTACATTGTGAAAAATGCTCACACGTCGCAGAGAGCTCCTCATAGGCCGCCCGATTCTGACAAAGATGCGGGAAAACGCATCCCTCACCCCACGGTCCCATTTTCTGCGCTGACAGAGAACAGCGAGTTGGAGCTCAAAAATGAAGATGCTATCGACCATGTCGCTAGCGCTGCGCCGCCACTGTGCGACCGTGCGCCCACTGGCGGGAGCAGCGCGATGGGCCTCGTCGTCGTTGTCGTCATCGTCGCTCGTGACGCCCGAATGGCTGCGGGAGAGCGACGCCAGCCACGTCCGCGTGCTGGACTGCGGCCACCCGGTGGAATTTCAGCGCGCGCACATCCCCAACGCCACGTCGTTTTACGGTTTCAAGGCCACCAACCTCAAGGTGGGTGCAAGCAACTACTGTGGGGTTCTGTGTGGTGGAATCGATGTGGACTGATTGAATGATTTGTGTGTTTGCGTGGAGCTGTAGGATACGCGTGGAGGCACGGGCGTCATGAGTCCGCCCGAGTTTGAGCAGCTGCTGGACGTGTTGGGCATCGACATGGAGTCCACGCTCGTGTTCTACGATGACGAGCTGAGCATTGTACGTGTTGTGTTGCTGGTGTGGTGTAGTGAATACCAGCGGTGCCGT
This sequence comes from Pythium dissimile, assembly GCA_023336445.1. Lineage (NCBI taxonomy): Eukaryota > Oomycota > Peronosporomycetes > Pythiales > Pythiaceae > Pythium > Pythium dissimile. Next base: position 17,038 of record JAADWZ010000545.1, read on the forward strand.
CGCAGTAGCTGAATTTGCTGGTGATTTGACTAGGGCGCAACGCGCGCCTGGTGGGTCTTCCTCCACTACGGCTTCCCGAAAGAGAACCTCAAGGTGCGCATGCGTCATAGACAACCATTCAGGTATTGTAGTCGACATATACTTACTCACATTTCCGTGCTTAGGTCCTCAACGGCGGCTGGAAGCAGTGGGTGAATGACATTAAAGAGGTCTCAACCAATCCGTCTGCGTACACCAACCCTGCGCGCGGCTCGCTCAGGTATGGTATGCACTCTTCATCTATATAGCTTTGTGGAGTCACGCTGACCACTAGTGTTGCTTAGTCTGGGCAAGACCACGGGCAAACTGATCGGTCTGGACGCCGTCCAGGCGGCGCTGCTTGCGTCCTCGTCCCAGTTTGTCGATGCGCGCTCGCACGCCGAGTACATCGGCGCGCAGGACAACGGCAACCGCCGCGTGGGTCACGTGCCCGGCGCGATCCACTTTGACTGGAAAGACGGCGTGGACGTGATCCAGAACGGTGTGTTCAAGAGCAAAGACGAGCTGGAGCACGCGCTGGTGGTCGAGCGCCAGCTGCCGAGCGACCGCTCGACGCCGCTGGTGACCTACTGCCAGCGCGGCATCCGCGCGGCCCACGCGGCGTTCGTGCTCCAGGAGATCCTGGGCTACGAGGACGTCAAGATCTACGAGGACTCGATGCTCCAGTACTTGAACCGTGACGACACTGCCATTGAACGCAGTGATTAGCTAGGGTACAGTGGGTTGGTGCTGTCTTACTAGGGTTTGCATGGATTTGGATCGGTTTTTCTCATCAACGTGTACTGAATCAAAGTAAGCATTGCTTCAGTCCAGAGATGATGATGATGGGCCAGCGTTGCGGTGTTTTCGTCTGGATTCAGATGACCACAAGAGAAAAAAAGGACAGGGAAAATGTCGATTTCCGAAGAAATCGCTTAAAAAAATACAGAAATCGCCTCGTCTCAGGAGGGCTTACAGCAACTAGTGGCCTGGCTCTACCCCTTGCATTTTTGGCCACTAAAAATGGGCTATAACCCTAGTCCTCATCTTGCGGCCTGCGGAGCTAAAAGAGAAGGGATGGCCAAATCGAGCTGGAGCTCGATTTGGTAGCGGAGGAGGTTGCTTTTATAGTCACTGAAGTGCGGGGAGGGCTGAACCGCTTCTTGTTGAATTGAGGATTTACTGTAGATTTAGACCCATCTCTGACCACGACCGGATTTGTTTGAAGAAGATGGATTGTGCTTGAGTTTGGCTTTCAGCATGCGGAACCCGCCAGACTTGATATCGTGCATAAGCATCATCATGTCAATCAGTCGGTGTGTTTATGAAATTGCTGGCGGGTGTTCATCGCTGATAGTCATGCTGGCTGACAGTCAGCGTTAGACAAGGGGTGTTGCTCTTACAGCAGCAGCTGCTGGTGGAGAATCCATTTCTTTGGATCAACGCCAACCGCCTGGCCATGCGCAAATGCGCCCGCCCACCGCTCCGGAAGTTCCACCGACTCCTAGCTGGATCCATCTCTGTCAACTTGAAAGGTTTGAAAAGGCGACAATGGTGGTATTTGGAGAGAGACCACGGTGTGCTCTTCAGGCTCTGAATCGCATACAGCGGCGGATTCCTGGCGCCCAGAATCCAGGCCATTGTGGGTGCCGGCTTCTGTGTTGAAATTGTTGGACACTCCAGCAGACAATGCCATGAAGAGGGTCTTTGAATGGAGCTATCCGGCGGCATAATCATTTTCCTGAGGATTCCATGTTGATCGCCCATGACATTAGAGCAGGACTGTTTGTAGCGAATAATGGAAAGGCTTCAGTCGGATGCACGACAGTGGACATGACACTCCGCGAAATACAAGCAAGCAATGTACAAACGATTAGCAGCTGGGAAGGGACTGGCGGATGGATTTGTCCAAAATGTATAGTTTATTGGAGGTGTTCTGTCCATCCAGGAAAAAAGTAATCATCTGCACCATTGGCCTTGGCTTAGTGTGATGTCGGCAGTCTTATTAGCCGGCTGACGACTGTCCAATACTGTACCAAACAATCAGGTCAGAGTCCAACGGCTTCCATCGCGATCAGCCCGCCATGGCAGGTGATTCTAAAAAAGTCAGCAAAAGAGAACCAAATCGTATTCATGCGAACCGTCTAGTCCAAATGGCAACGCAACGCGGTTTAGACTCGAATTTCAGGCACTGCATCCACCAGACCGCAGCACAAAGCATGGTCATGGATATCGACAAGGTATTTTTTTTGTTTTTTTTTGTATTTGGAGAATCGATGCAGTTCTGTTGTAACTGAACTGCTGAATTAGACAATCTATATATATGAATACGTTTGTCTTACTCGCGTCTTCCTACTTGGAATGTTCACCTTATCAACCATCTGACGATTGCTCCAACGATCTTGGGGTTGAATTTTTCAAGCCCATTTCATGAGAAAGCTGCCTGAACTGAGTTCGATCGAGTTCGAATTGGTAACATTTCAGTACGACTTCTTCATTGTTTACGTCCAGAACGTTCAGTCGAGGAAGATTTTACAGAGTAAAACTCGCAATGGCACTGGCGTACTGTAAACTAACTACAAGGGATGGATTAGAACAGCTAGTGTTGTTCAGACCCGCACATGATCTAATGAAGCTTGCTTTGCTGTGCAACGCATGCCTAAACTTCATTCGCGCAGTTCAGGATGCGACCGATTTTCTACATTTTAGGAATTAATTGCGTTGTGAAGGGTTCACCTTGCCCTTCGCCTCGTCGCTTCTACGTCAACGTTTGCAGTGAATGCCAGTGCCTTGTTCCACGCTGTGAAATTGCACTCACTGCCATCCCGCAGCTGCTCCGATACAAACACCAAGTATATTTCGTTAGGAGATC
>JAADWZ010000546.1:0-19864 GCA_023336445.1 Pythium dissimile
AATCCCCTGCCCCCCCCCCCCCTCCAAAAAAAACAGATGCCTCACTGCGTCCTCGACCAGGCCAGCCTATCTCTAGCCAGCTGCGAGCACCAGCCCGCAACCTGGCGAATGGGTTCGCTCTCAGCCTACTATAGAAAATACTATCCCAACATGGTTGGGCGCGACGAGTGTGAGAATTTACGGATGACGGGATGGAGCGTCACAAAGTGATCCTTTTTCCACTTGAAAACGACGCTTTATTCGATCTTTCGCTTACGTCCAACATCTCTTAGCGGTGGACTCACCAGTCGGGTACGCACATCTAGCTGAAGTGGTGGCGTCCGACGTCCGTGTAGTGATCCGGATTTCCGAAGGTCCTGTTGAGAAGAGACCTGCGACTTCTGTCAGGTGGTGGTGATCCAGCTGAGACTCTAGTTGCATCTAAACAGTCACCTTGTTCTCACTTGACTTGCAGTTGATGGGATCTCCCATACAGGTCCCAGCTGGACTTAGAGACAGGCACCAAACAGTCGCCACAGCTGAGAGATTTTGCCAGATGGGACTGCTCTCGGCCAGTGTCTGCAGCTGCACTTCAATCCTCGCCACACTGCCGCGAGCGGAGAGCAGTCCATTGTGCAATTTGCCTTCTTGAGCTCAAGCCAAGACTTCCACCCTCCACCTCCACCTCACCACCATGGTTCGTCTTCTCGCATTTGCTGCCGCCGCGCTGGTCGCCCTCGCCTCTCCCATCACCGTGGCCGCCTCGGTTGTCAATTTTCCCAAGGGCGTCTACTACCGTCCGTTCAGCTTTGAGGTCTCGGGCCGCGTGGACGCCACGACGCCCTACGTGCGCTCGCCGTGCCCGGCGCTCAACTCAATGGCCAACCACGGCTTTATCCCGCGCAACGGCAAGGCGCTCACGCGCGTGCTGCTCAAGACCGCGGTTATGGAGGCCTTCAACCTTGACGGCGGACTTGCGGACGTCATGGTCGGTCTCACGCCCGACACGCCGACCTTCTCGCTCGCGACGCTGTCGACCCACAACCTCATCGAGCACGACGTGTCGCTCTCGCGCCGTGACGCCTACTTTGGCGGCGACCCAGCGGTCGCGGACACCGGCTACCTGTTCAACATGTTGGGCTACGGCTTCCTGGACGGCAGCATCTCGCTCAAAGATCTTGCCAAGATCCGCGCGGTGCGCCATGCCGAGTGCGTGGCCAAGAACCCAAAGTGTGACTATGGGGACCAGCAGCAATTCGTCGCCAGCGCCGAGTCCGGCCTGATGCTGCGCGCCATGGGGGGAAAGAACTCGGAATCGGTGTCGTACGGCAACGCCTACTCATTCTTCGTCAACGAAAAGTTCCCCATGGGCTTCGTCAACGCCCCGGAGCCCATCACGTTTTACAACATCACAGCCACGATCGCTAACCTCGCCGCGGTAGTGGTCTAAAAAGAATGTGGTCTATTTCCCATTTATGCATATCATATTCGAATCAAGGTGTACATGCGTGGACAAGTCGCTCGTTGTTCTCGATTTTTTCCATAGCGCTTGGTGATTTTGATCATGCACTGGAGGAGTCAAAAAGCTGAAGCAGCTTAACTCATATCTGAGTCTGAGATACCCACCGTAATTAGCAGCGTAAAATTTCCATCCGAGAAAACCTCACTTTCATCGAAAAACCTCATTGTTTTTTTTCAAGTCTGGGAACAGTGATCGCCTCTATGCTATGTTGTTCTCCGCTCCGCTGTTGGGCCAACAGTGTTGGCGCGCCTCCTCCCATTTTAGTGGCCCTGCTTCCGAACGTTGGCGCGGCTCCGCTGTATTAGAAGACGGCCTAGAAAACGCGACGGCAACAAGCCCCAGCAGTTCAACATGACCAGCAAGATGCCGACCGCCGACGAGGTGTTGGCACTCGTGTCCGCGGCCTCTTCGTCCGAACCAACGATGCAGCAGCTGCTCATGCAGGTCCAGCAGGCGCAGCTGCTTCAGGCGGCACAGCACCACGCCGACGACGCCAACTCGTTGGGCCTCCCACACGGCGACGCCGCCTCGGCCGACGCCGCCATGGAGCTCATGACCGCCGTGGGCGTGGACGCAGCGTCCATGGCCGCGTCCATGCAGGCCGCGGTTGCAGCCGCCAACGCTGCAGCTACTGTGGCCGCCGCCTCCGCACAGGCGACGCGTCCGCCGACGACCTCGGCCGGTGAATCAACGCCAACGCCAACGCCAACGATGGTGGACGCTACCGCTGGCGCCAACACTACGATCCGCCGCAAGAGCATCCCTCTCAGCATGAAGAAGCAGGCGATCGAGTGGATCCTGGGCCCGGGCAAAGGTGTTCCGTCGCGCGCGGAGAAGCACTTTAGCGCGCTCAACTGGGACGTGAGCGCGAGCTCGTTCCGCAAGTGGTGGAAGAACCGCGACAAGATCATGAATGACTCTTCCACCAAGAAGCGCATCAGCGGCGGCGGCCGCAAGCCGTACTTGGAGGAAGGCGAGGAGCGGCTGCTGGTGATCGTGATCCAGGAGCGAGCCAAGAAGGACCGCGTAACGCGCAAGTGGATCGCCAAGACTGCGCAGCACATGTTCCAGCGCACCAACGCCAACTTCAAGGCATCTGAGAACTGGGTGACAAAGTTTATCCGGCGGAACGGACTCACGCTCAAGCGCAGCTACGTCACCTATGACCACGGGGAGAACACGCAGCCTGGGCTCGCGGGCGGCGCGGCTGCGGCGCAGGCGATCGGATCCATCGACGTTCACGAGGATGACGACGACGATATGGACGACGACGACGAGCCAGAGACCGAGCAGACGAGCGGCATCGACGGGCGAGAGACCACCGACGCGTACGTTGTCTAACAACCCGAGCGGAGAGAAGCTCACCCAGTTCCAGAAGAATATTTTTTTTACTGTTATGCTCTACTTTACTGGTGTTGATGGGGCTTTTACTTCCCATTTGCAATCGAATCATCGAAAGCTCCGCACCGACACAATCCATGTCCCTGTACTTTGATTGTGCGTTGGTTGGTGTCGCTTTGGTCAGGCTCAGCAGCGGAAGTCGAGCGAAATATTTGATGATCAAATTTGCTGAAGATTTTGTAGCAATAAAAGCCCCAGCTATACACTTCGATCGGAGAGTGAATTGGTGAGCGCGGGCGGTCGAATCGCGTGAGGGGAGAGCATCGCGAGTTCCACGTGCGGCGTGTTGGCCGTTTGCAACAAATGGCGCTCGAGGCGGCAGCACGAGGTCATCGTGACGAGCGCCGTGCCCATCGTCAGCAGCGCTCCGGCCAGGAAGCGGACCGAGCGGACGGTGCGGGCGTCCACGCACGAGCTGCTCCGCTCCTGGCCGCCCAGCCACTGCCAACTCTTTACGGCCCAGAAGATGGAGACCACGCCGAACAGCAGCAGCAGCATGAAGATCGTCGCGTGGCGCAACCGCCGCGTCACCCGCGATGATAGCGGGCGCTTGAGCAGCGTCTGGAGCGCAGACGCGCTCGCCAGCACAACCACAATGGAGCAGCAGATTGTCGCACTTCCTAGCAGCAGCGCACGCGGCTCCTTGGCCGCCTCACACGCTGGATCGGCTCCCAGTGCCTGCTGCAAGAGCAAGACGCTGCCGAGTGCCAGCGCCACGAAGGGCAACGCCACAGCCGCGCGCTGGACCGCCGCGGAACAGCACGAGCAGCGCAGCAGCACCAACACAGGCGGCGTCTACAGACCAACCCACGTCGCAGAACCGGAGTGAGAAAGTTCAGCACCAAGTGCGGTTTGAGGAATATTTACATGGAACGTACGGTACCTCTTGACCGGGTCGGTTTTCCCGCACCGCGGTAATCACGCCCATTACAAGGAACGCGACCGCCGCCAGCACCCAGGCGGCCGCGAGCGCCGTGGAGAGAGCATGGGGCCACGATGGATGCACGCGGTTACTGCTGGAAGGCGAGCGAAGCCCATACAAGCCGAGTGCTAGCGTCAACATGGACAGCCCGACGTAGAGGACGATGCGGTTCCGGCCCGGAACAGATTGGTCCAGCCCCGGTCGATTGTTCCATTTGGCTATCCACATCCGGACCCGCGAGGACGCGTGGAACAGCCATAAAGTCGTCCACGCCGACAGAATGCTCGCAACCGAAATCCAGAGAAACACGCTGAGGCGTCCGGAGTGCGCCGCGATCGCGTTACCAGCGGAGCGAGACCGTGGGAGAAAAGCGCCAGTGGCAGCGGCGGCGACAAGGAGGGAGACGCAGAGCAGACCCAAGACGAGCGCGCGAGGAAGGCAGCGATGCGTGGTCCGTGGTGATGCACCAGCGTCCATTCTGTGCTTCGACGAACAGCAGCGCCGTTACGTACACCGACCCGATATTGCGATGGGTTAGAGCCTAGAAGGAGAAGAACAACTTCAAAACAAAAAAAATCTGCATTCGAAACCTATGAAAACGAATCTTTCTTTGCGTTCGTTTTTTTGGCCACATCGTCCACGATGGACTTCATCTGGCAACGACCTGCAATAATATATTTTAGAGTGAGATTTACCCAGTGCAAAAAACGACCAAGCGTTGTATCGTGGTTCAGAGATGAGTACCACGACGACTGCAACTCGGACCTCGGCTTTCATGTCAATTGAGGCGTTCTATGCAAAAGGTGACCACAGACTGTGGCCCACAGTGCAGAGCACAATAGCGTTGGTGCTCCTAACTGAAAGAGAGATATCCAGCACGTCCAGCATGCCGTTTATTTTACACGACAAGGAAGGTGATTCTGTCTTCCTCGCGCGGGCCACAACGTCAATACGGTAGTCAACTGCGGCCGCTGACCAAACTTTGTTCTCCACCTCATAGGACAATGAGCGAAAGAAGAACAAACTTGAGAGAGTAACCGTATGTTTCTTTCAACACAATTGCGTGTTGCTTCGAAGTATTGCGAAACAAAGCAGTAGATCTGTTCGAGTCGGCAAAGGTTGGACATGGTCAACACTCTCGATCGCTAGTTTATCGCAGAAGTTCCCGTGAGCTGCAGAGACCACACGACCACCTGACCCTCTCCTAGCCCAATTATTTGCAGGAAGAAGGTCGCTTGGACCTCGCGGGCCCTTTAATGACTCACACAGACTAGAGCGTGTCGAATCCACCTTCCTCTTGACTGAGCCGATGTGAAGAGCCAGCCGTTCATGAGTTAGGCGTCCAACGAGCAGCCTGGATTCTTGGAATAAGAGGGTGCCGGTCCAAGTCCAGTCTGGGCCGGTTAGGACGCCTCCTGGAGTCACCCCGATCCTGTTACCACGCGCTGCTGTGCAATCGCCTCACCTAACGTTACAGCACACATAGTATGGATGGATTTCCCGTAATTCTGAAATCCCACTCAGGTAATGGGCGAATGTACAAGGCGCACAATGGTGGCGTGCGATGTCAGTCGACCACAGGTGGCTTGTCCATCGCACAATTTGCGAAGAGAAGCGAAACACCCAGCCAGTCGTGTCCAGCTTTGGACCGCTGCGTCTGGATTATGGACACAAATCCGGGAAGCGTGACGAGTCGACAGTGCAAGCGCGGTCCAGAAGACGAATATGCAATCCCTTTCTGGTTTTGGGATCGACACACACTGCACTCGTCCACAACCCTATCACGCCGTGCAGCCTGCTCGATCAGCACTGCAGCCTGCAGCCTGCAGTCTGCAGTGCTGGAGGTCTGATCGCGAGCTCTGAAAATCCAGTGTCCAGTGCGAACGGAAACATCCATCGTCCAGAGCCCCACACTTGCCAAGTTCCCACGGGTTGGAAAACTTCCAGAGTCTTGGTCCACAAAGAGAAATGAGCTCTTCATCCACTATGATCCAACCCACGGACGAGAGCACGGCTGATCTGCTGCGCGACTCGGCGGCGCTGGAGATCGAGCTCGCCGCCGCGCTCATCGAACGCGACCCGCGGCCCGAGGAGCTCGCGCCCGACGAGGAGTCGCGCTGCAAGTACCTAAGCAAGTGTTGCCTGCACCTGCGCTCGACCAAGGCCAAGGGCGTACTCCACAACCTCTGCACGCACCACCGCGCCAAGGCCATCCTCAACCAGCGCCGCCTCGAGCTGCGCAAGCGCTGCCGACCGGAGAGCGAGTTGCTCGCTGGTTTGCCTGCCCGTGTGACCACTCGCCGCTCCACCTGCGCTATCCAGGCGACGATCTCCAAGTCGCGACCCAAGAAGCGCAAACGCGCCATCTCAGCGCCTGCCGTGGCGGTGGCCAGCGCGCCGACCAGTGCAACAGTGATGCTGCCGCCCATCAACGTCAACGAGGACGCAATTGCGTGTGCGCCTTCCAAGCCCAAGTGTAGAAAGAGTACCAGTCAAGGCAAGTTGTCCACGTCACCACGGGACGTTCACGACATCGAGCCATGCCGGACGCCGGCGACGCTCTACCCGGAAGACATCGAGGAGCTCTGGTGGCTCGTTGAATTTGACACGGCCAGCGTGGTGATGGTGTAGTTGGTGACTCAAGAAGCCGTGGTAGTTATTATTTATTCCGAGAGGACTGGTCAAAAAAATATCACAATGCTTGATGTCGTGGTGTCATATTCTGTTTCGTTTTTATTGTTGAAGTTGGATCGAAAAAAAATGCAAGTCAAAATGCAGCTACAGAAACTAAAGTGGTGTCGAAGACTTCGTGGGGTGGCTGGGCTGAAGATGGAGAAAAAATTGGGCGCCCTAGGCCGCCTGCTTGATAGAGGTCGCCAACGCCACGAACGCCTCTTGCGAGCGGGTCCACTGCTGCTTGGTCTCCTCGCTTGCAGCTTCGCTGATGGACGCACCGCCGCGCTGGAGCAACGCCTGCAACGCCTCGGCACGGCCGCGATTGTACAGCAACACGCGCAGCGTCTGGACGTCATGACCGCCGATTGCACGCACAAGGCACTCGGTGAGAAGCTCCGCCGACGGCGCCGGCGGGTGGTAGAGCAGCGTGAGCACCAGCGTCTGGCACAGGCGCTCGTCCTCTTCATCGGCAGGGGACGTCACGTCTCCAGGAGTGATCTTACTCATCCCAGGAGCCGACAGCAGGAACTCGATCAGGTGTGGGAGCAGCACAAAGCGAGCCGACGGATGGAGCAGCGGGAGAGCTCGGCTCATGAGCCGCTTGCCCTTGGCAACCGACAGGACGCGGTGGAGCTGCTCGACTTTGCACGTCACTGGAGCACCGCTCTCCTGGTCGACAGGCACGGCCACACCGAGCAGACTAGCCAGCTCAAGCAGCAACGTGGTCGTCCGCATGCGCAATTGTGAAAGTGCTGGGTCCATGCTCTCGGCATCCATCGAGTGGAATTGCTGGACGTTGATGCCGCGGGCGTCGAGCAAATGGCGGGCGTCCTGCAGCGACAGCAGACATTGCAATCCGCGATCAATCTGCTCCCGCTTGGCCCAGAGATCACCGCCAAACACTTCCTTCTTGGTCTTGGCCACCATGCTGGATCCGCTCGAGGACTTGGGCGCGTCCTCCGCTGACTCGGCACCCGCTGGAGCGTCCGCACGCGCATCCGTCGCGGCCGCCTTGTCATCTCCAGCGTCCTCTCCAGCGAGGTTGAGCGCCTGTTTGGGGCGGTACAGACTGCGTGGGTTGTTGCGGCCGAGCACACCGTTGTCCGACTCCCACTTGCGCGCCTTGGCCACGCGCGACGTCTGCGTACTGTCGACCGACTTGATGTGCTCCAGCTTCCACGACGGCAACGGCAGCCCACGACCACCGGGGTGCGCGACGGGCACGCGCGACCGCTTCTGCACATAGTTGTGGAAGTAATAGTCGTCGCTGAACGGGTCGCTCGAGCGCACCTGCTTGGTCTGCTGCTGCACGACAAACGAGATGTCGCGCGGCGTCATCATCTTGAACCGCGGCGCAAAGTTAGGCGGCGGCATCTGCATCATCGGCGGCGGGTACGGCATACCCCCGGTTCCAGGCGGCGGTGGCGGTGGCCGCGGATGTCCGTGTGGGCCGCGCATCTGCATCTGCATGTGCGGCGGTGGAGGGGGCCCACGCATGCCAAATGGCGGCGGAGGCGGCATGTGCATGTGGTGCATGTGCGGTGGAGGCGGAGGCTGCCCGTGCTGGGGGTATGGATGGTGCGGAGCGTGGTGGTGCGGGTGCTGCATGCCTGGCGGGGGCGGCCCCTGCGGCGGCGGCGGGTGCTGCTGGTGCTGCTGGTGCTGTTGCTGATACTGTGGGTGATGTTGCTGCGGGTGCGGAGCCGGTGGAGGCGGCGATATGCGCTGCTGCCATGCGCCGGGCGGCGGTGGGATGGACGACGGCGCGGGCACGCCAGGCGGCGGTGCGCGCGGCTTCTTCACGGGGCTCACGACGTCGTCGTCGTCCAGGCCGAGCGCCTTGAGGCTCGGGATCTCGCTCGGATCCAACACATCGGACGCGTCATCCTTGCCGTCCGCGTCGGCAGACGGCGGCGCCGTCGTCGACGCCAAGTGCGAGAACGCCTGTTGGCCGCGCGCCCACTTGAGGTCCGTTTCCGTTGGCGCCAGACCGGGCGGCGCGCGAGCAAAGCCCGGAGGGGGCTTGGCTGCTGCTCCAGTGGGAGCAGCCGCAGCCGGTTTGCTGTCGTTGGCGAACCCCAGAGAATCGCTAAAGTTGCCCATGAACGCGGCCGAGAACGTGTTGTTGAAGAAGAGCGACGAGCCGCCGAGCGCCGACGCGGGCGTCGCGTCGTCGGCGTCGGCGGGCCCCAGCAGGTCATGCGCGCGCAGATCTTCGAGCAGCGACTCGTACTTCTTGTCGTCGACGCTTCCAGAGGAGAAGAAGGCGGGCAGGCCGTCCAGTGAGGACGAGAAGCCGCCGAACGCGGCGTCCTGGCCGGCCATGGGTGCCCTACGTGGTTTGGGTGGCTTTCCAGATCGAGGGAGCGGAGAACCAAAGGGGGCAAGCTTTGTAGCCGCAGCGCTCTATTCGGGGTAGACCAGCTGTCCCCAAAATGAATTGTTACACGAGGGACTTGAGTTTAAATATGAAACCGGTCGTTTGTGGAGTGTACCGGTAGTGTGAACTCAGACATGTACCGGTTTGGTACCGATAGCCATCCTCTCGCCAAAAAGATCCAGGTGGGCCTGCACTGGAACTGGAACTGGCAGTGGAAGCGCGCGCGGCGCCAATTGAAGTCGGCCTGAGCGAGCAGTCAGTGCAGACGCGCCAAACCGCCATGACCTTCGCTTTGTGGTGCTCGCATAATATGAGTGGCGAGCAGAAGCAAATCTTCCCCAGACGATCTTCAAGATCCGAAGCCCCCTCTACAGTGAACAGAACTGTTCTGCTCTGTATGTATGGAAAAGTGTGGATGAGATTAAGAGCTGTTCAACACACACAGTCTTCATCCTAGATGACTTCGGCCATTCCCCATTACCAATTCCACAACTAGGCTTGGCTTGACTGGAAATGTACAGCACTGCAGAAAATATATCGAGATTGATGACGCTCGCCGCGTATACCGCACGCAAGTGCGACATGCCGAACGGCGGCTCTTTGCAGAAATAACCCCTTGTGACCAGTCTCTCGCGCGAAAGAAATTCAATTCGCCTTGGATGACAACCCAGCGCCTCCAAAGCGTCTCTCTCTCTCCAACAGAAGATCGCAGTGAACGGACGAGATGGCGTGGGCCACGCCATCTCGTCAGTGGTTTGGCTGCGATTGCGCACCTCAAGAACTGTGGGTAAAAGACGCGTAATGTCCATTTTGTCGCAGGTCGAACGAGCCGACTCTTCTCATCCGCTATTCTTCTTGACGGTAACTCCAGCCACTGGAATGAGAAAATCCACATCCGAAGATGACTCGGATCTGTGTTCGACCTCCAAAATATTCAGGCTTGTGTGTCTGGCCACGAATGTTTGCCACGACCGTTTGACACGAGGCCGGAAGTGGGCGTGAAGATGATCCCTCTCTCTCCCTCCCGTCCGTGAAGGAAGGAAACATGGCAGTCAATCATGGAGAGTTGAGTTCACTGTGTGTTCACAATAATAAATATTTTGATTTATGTTCCGCCTGGTGAGAAGAAGAAGAAAAAAATGCACAAGCACCCTCATGCGTCTGCGAGTGCTGCTGGGGGGAATTCCTACCTAAAAACGCCATCAAGCGGGGCTCCGCTGCTCGACCCCTTGCTTGTCTTGAGCTGGCTGACGACGACGACATTCAAATGACACGCCACCAATCTACAATCAATTGATGCGCTGGCGCTTGAGGTCCAACATCACGGACGACGCCTCCGACTCCATGAGGTTCCAGCCGTCCTGAGTGCCCCACATCTGCGGGGGGATGGGCACGAGGCTGATTTGCTGGGCGCTGTCCGACGTCTCCAGCGCCACCGACGCGGAGGCGAGCTCGGTCTTGGCCGGTGCGTCCGCCTTCTTCTTGGAGAACACGAACCGGCGCAGAATGTCCATGCCAGCCTCGTCCGTCTTGGGCTCACTGCGGCGCTTGCCGCTTGACGGACCCTTCAACACGGCGCCTGGGAGCGAGCTCATTTCCTCGGCGAGCTCCCACGCGGCGTCGTCCTCCGGCATGTTGCGCAGGAGCTTCGCAAAGTACCCGTACGCGTGCGTGCGGACCTGGACCGCGGTCTTGGTCTTGACGAACGCCTGGATCTTCTTCCACTTGCGACCGTAGCGGTTCAGGCCTTCCATGAAGCGAGCGTGCTCATCTTCGGTCCAGCGCTCGCGGCGCTTGCTGAGCTTGCCCGACTGACTCATGGGCGACATGGAGCCCGATGGGCTGGATGGCGTCTCCATGCCGTTGTCTTCACACTCGTCCATCGAGTACGACACGTCAATGGGCGCCGGCGGCTGGAGCGCGAATCGCGCGGCCGCGTAGTTGGGCTGCAGCGGCTGGGGCTGCGGCTGCGAGTGATGGTCGATCATATCCTCGGCCTCCTCCATCTCCTCGTCGGCGCCCGCCTCTGCGGCCGGACTCGGGTGGATGTACAGCTGCTTGGTGCGGGCCAAAATCTCGCTGAAGCTCGGAAGCATGCCGCCCGACGGCTGCGGCGCCTGGAGCTGCATCTGCTGCTGCTGGTGGAGTTGCTGCTGCTGACGCGCCTCGGACGAGAAGAAGTTGGCGACCATGCGCATGCGGGACACAGGGGGCTGCGGCGGCTGCTCCACACCAACGTTCTTCCAGTGGAGCTGTGGCTGCTGCGGCTGCTGTGGCTGGATTAGTGCGAGCGGCGGGATCTGAAGCCGCGGAAGCTCGTGGTGAGGGCGACCTGGCGCCGGCAGCGCCGGCGGCGCCAGCGTAATGGAACCGAACTCACGTAGCGACGGCGACTCGGCGGGCACATCGGCATTATCAGTGGTGTTCTGAGCATTGTTCTGGTTCCCCCCAGAACCGAACAAACGTGGGAACAACATGGCGAAGATCAGGGACCACGACGGAGTGGGGAGAAGGAGGACAGCTTAGTTCTGGGCCTCGTGGAGCAAATTGCAGAATACTCTATGAACCGATCCGCATCACCCTTTTCCCTTGCGCTCTGCGTCAGGCCAAAACAGGTCGAGTCGAGTCGGCAGCGGCGGTGGGTGGTCGGTCCACTCCAGGCAGGTGAGGTTTTTGCTCCCCAGGCTGGGCCCAGCCGCAAGTGTGCACTCTCTCTGTCCCCGGCAGAAAGAGCCTCAACATTGTTTTGTTCTCCTCCCCACACTCGCCCCAGATCTCGCGAGTCTTTTGGAGTTCACAAGACTTGTCTCGAGCGGGGTTAGGGGTCAAAATGTGTACTGAGTATAGTTACACCTTGAGAGGGCAAACAACCGCGACAAAATCTCACGATTTTTATAGCCCCGTTCATGTATGTCATGAATGGAAAGAAAGGCCATGCCATGTTCCTCGGCGTATGCAGTGAAGAGAAGAGGCAGGCTCTTTGTATGCTGTGGCTCTGACTCGCAAGCTACGAATTGTGCAGTGTAGCCTTTGCACTCTGTTCTTCACAAGTCAGTGCACACAAAACAAGCCAACAACAGCACTTGAAGAACCTTCATGTTTATGCAAGTGCTGAAGAAAAAGTGTCGTCCCCAAGTGGGGTGGTGCGAGCCAACGCTACAGCTATGATCCTGACCGAGCTTCGACAATCAGGCAAAATTCTACTCCAACTGGCACTGGTTCTTACACATATATTGGGGTGTCGGTACAATATTTTCAAAAATTCCACACTCAAAGCCCGCATTCAGCTCGGACACAGTGTGGATTCAACGCCAGGTCAGTTGAACTGGATCACTCCAAGCCTAGCGATGTACGTTGGACCTCCCTCCACCCATTTCAATTCCTTGCGGATACTGCACACAAGCGTGGGATTGCAGTTCAGACGAGGCTGTCCGTGTCGAAACTGAGTTTCAATTTCCTTTGGGTGCACCTTGCAGCCGAAACAGTTTGGCAGAGGTGAAGATGGAGTCGCTGGATTTCCGCCCACGGCCGTGACACTCAAAGTTGAACTCGGAGCTTCAGTTCGAATTATCGGATTTGGCAGGTTTAAGCAATGGCCGAAGTGACAATCAAAAAGTGCAGCTCTCCAATTGGACAAAGCCAGGCGACTGGTTCCACGCATCTTCCCCTCGTCGCCCCATCTGTTGCCCTCCAATTGAGCCACAGCTTGGAGAAGACCCTTGAAGATTCGCTCCAGATGGACCGGAACTGGAAAGATTACGTGTGGGTCTGCTGAAAGCCACCTCCTGCCTGGAAAAGTGATCTGCGTGAACCATACATATCCGCTGCGGATATGGAGGTTTCTGCAACCCTCGCGAGAGCACTGCACGAAATCCAAGGTGTTGTCTCGTGATCATGTTCTTTACACCAGCCATCATCTCGACGAGGTGGGTTGAAAATTTCACTGTCAATCTGAAACAGCAGTCTTGTGATGCCATATTTTTCTGTCGTCTTCATGATGATCACACTGGAAAAGTGTGGCTGGAGAATGCATGTTCTGACTCTTCAATGATGGGCGCGGTGGCCGACGGACTGATTACACCACAACAAGTGCATGTGCTGAGCCGTATGCTGTGTCCGAGACTCAGCTTACGACTCCATTCGCTACTCGCACGTCCGTGACGCTCGTGCTGTGTTGGAGGAGTGAGAGCAACTTGAACGTCCAAAGATTAGCTAGGAACGAAAATGGCTGGCTGCAAGGATGCCGGTATCTCAGCAGAGAACAAGCCTTCGGTTTCTGGCGAAACCTGATCTGGTGAAAAGCCCAAAAATTTCGACTTCTAAACTTGCTTGCTAGACACAGAGAACCTAGTGTTGGTCAAAAGCCGGCACACTGATTGGGACGCGTCTGACGTACGTAGGATACGGTACAGTTTTTCTTTTCTTTCCTCAAGTTCCACTTCGTGATTCAGATGTGGCTGGCTGGGCAAGTGACTGGTCAATACTGAACGATAGACTGCAGACTGAGGCGGAGTGAGAACTTTGCTCCAGTTTGGGATCTCGATGTAAGCACATGCTGTACTAGGGAGATTTGGAGACGCTTTGTACTGTGTACTTTGCAGCCAACTTCGTATTCATTTTGGGAGGTCCTTCTGACTTTGCAGTGCAAAGTCAGCTGGTCTTTGCAGTTTTTCTGGATTTTGGCTACAAAGACACCTGCAAATGTACCCTGGACGGCAACAAACTGCAATCGCTTATATCTGTGGAATTCCAGAGTACAAAATTCAAAGTACAAAGTACAAAGTGTCTCTTAATCTCTCTACTAGAGCACTTCGTCTGCCTACTGGCACCATGATGCTTGCACAAAATATGATTCATATCCAGTGCGAAGGTACTGGCCGTCGACGGGGGGGGATTTTTCACGCAAACAGAAGCCGCTGGAGACTGCACCCAATCTGTTCACAGTACAGTATCAAACTGATCCGAACAGTGCCCAGTCCTCACGTCCGTTTCCTGGCCAAGCGACATACACCTCACGACCAAGCGTAATCCGACTTGGACATGTCGTGTATTCCACCACACGATCAGTCTGCATTGCAGAATCCATCCTGGACCCCAACGCGTATTCAGTAAGTCTGTGCTGGTGATTTGTCTCCATCATGACGCCCACGTGAAACCACCTGGGTCAGTAGAGATGCAGAGCGATATACGCGGATTACGATCGTTCTGGCATGTCGCTTTTTCGTTTCTATGCATCATCATCATCGCATCATCACATGCATTTCCTTGCTCCCAGTTGTTCATGCTGGAGGATGACGTCGTTGGCCCAGCGCACATCAGAGTCCAATATGCGACCCAGCGAAAAGACACAATTTCCAAATTCTAATTCAACTTAGAAAAACCACCATCATCTCGAATTCAATGTTTGCTTGGCGGATCACAACGAGTGTGGAACAAAGCTTGACTTCTCGATCTTGTTTGTCTTCGTGAAGTCATCTTCAATTTGCGCCGCACCGTTCACAGTACTGTACTATGTTGTGTCCTCACACAGTACGTAGATGAAGTTGGTGCGGACACGCGCCCCAACAAAATACTCCGCAAGGATGCGGTGGTGCCAGTTGACTTCTGGAGCGATCTGCACAGTACACAGATGCCGGTTCTAAGCCCAGTGGGCTGACCATACTGTACACTACACAGTGTCCCATGAAGTTAAGGTGCTAAACTGGTCCGAGGTGGCGAGATCTTTCATGGCATGATGCCATTGGCATGTTGCAATCGGCACGGAGTCAAAATCAAAGTGATGAAGCGAGGGTTTCCACAAAAAGAGTGAATTTGCAGTCAAAAGGTCGTACCTGTGATTGGTTCCATCATGTTCCCCTAGTCCCTGTGTTCTCTGGTCGTTGATTGGTTGCATTTGGAATTCGAAATGTTCCCCTGGACGGATTGTGGCTGGAGTGGCTGTGGGAGAATGGCCACCTGCTGTTCTTTGGAAGAGAGTTTGGTGAACAAGCGTGAGCGGAGATTGATCTCGTGTCAGGGAACCGAGCCAACATCCATCCATCGTTCACGTGAACGAGCGACTGGACATGACCACCGCTGTGTTGGTTCCGCCGTCCCCTGTGACCGTGGCCAGCGCCTCCTCCGCTCCATCCGCCAAGTCGGCTCCGACTGACGTCCACGACGCTGACGAGATTAGAAATGTCGAAGAGCACTATGAGAACGGTTCCAACTCCAAACGGCCAACAGCCGCGCCAACGCCGCCAACCGCTTGCGTTGGCGTTGGTGCCGATGTGGACGAAAACGCCAACACGTCCAACACCGTGACGCGTGCGGCGACGAACCGCCTCAAGCGCTGCAAGTCCACGCCCTCGGCGACTGCCGACGCGGCGTCGATAGCCGCCAAGCAGCAGGCGGTCAAGCGGCGCCGCGTGTCCTTCGAATCGGCCGAGATCGTCGAATTTGAGCCCACCGTGTTCACGACCACAGTGACCTCGGGCGGCATCCCCGTGGGCATGTCGCTCACCGAGCGCTCGCGGTCGCGAAGGCGCCTCGACTCGTGGGAGCTCGAGCGTGAAGACCTGTACGGTATTCGTATTGCTCTGGCGATTGGATCCCAATTGTGGACTAACTGGGGGTTTGTTGGATTTTCAAATTTGTTTTAGACGCGTGGGCCGCCAGAACTACATGGAGGAAGGCTACCTGGACCCGTCCGAGCGCGAGGTGATCCTGAACAACGCCGGGTGCGCCGAGCAGTCGATGCAGACGGCGGAGGCGGAAGTGAACCAAATCATCGCGCACCGTCGCGAGTCGAACGAGGTGGACTTTGACTTTTTGTACGGGCTCGTGTCGATCGGAGAAGGGGAGGAGGACGAAGAGGAGGACGAGGAGGACGGGGCGGAGAACGGGGAGGAGGAGCAGGAGGACGAGGAGATCGAGGAGGTGACGCTCATGAGCAACATTGCGGAGAACCAATACGAGGAGGTCGTGGAACGGTAATGAGGGTTTTAGTGGGGGTGTGGGGGTGGTTGGTCCCCTGTGAGGTAGCTAGTTGGTAGGGATGGATCAAGTATATAGTAGCAGGTCGATAGTAGTGTCGTGGCGGGGGCTGCGTGCGTGCGTGCTCGCCCTTCGACGTTAGCACGCACGCATGCTCGTATCATTAAATAGTATCTGTGGAGAATCAAAACGTTGGAAAACATAGAACTCTACGGTCCCAAAAGACCAGTCCGTCAACCAAATTGTCGCGGCACTTCGGCATTCAGAGGAGAGTTGGCGTGTTGGTGCGTGTACTTCTCTGGATCCAGAGTTGCTCTGAAATTCTTTTTCCAGGCAAAGAGCACCGCCCCGTTCTCACTGTAACGATCCTTGCTTGTTGGTTGTCCAGAGCAACTGGATTCCACATAAAATCCACCAAGTGGTCGGTCTCGCAGTACAAAGAACAGCAAAGTTCCGGATCCGGATCGCGAGCAAAGACGTGTACCATAGTTGTTCCTGCGAAAATCCGTCACCGCGAAGATCCAGCGTCCAGTTGTGGCCACCAGTCAGTCTTATTCGCACGTTTTCGTCCCACCAGATTTAAAATCAAAACCACATCCTTCAATCAACGAACAGCCGAACGCGCAGCTAGTACAGTGCGCCGCCACTACTGCACGGTACGGTAGCTGTCGCTAGTGCACATGTACTGGAGATCCTAGCGACAAGAGTCAGGCATAACTGCTCCGCTGACATGTCAGCGCACTTGAGCTGCAACGGTGCCGTCGGGCAGGGTCTACGCAGTCCCGTTTATGTGCAAGTTGGTGGAATTTTTGGAACATTGTTGCGTTGCTCAACACGAAAGTACTTTAGTATGCTGGACTCGCACAGCAGCGATCCTCGCCCAGTGGGACGGCCGCGCCCGTGGCGTATCTAAAAACCGGAGTCGCCAGCGGGTGCCCAGTCGAGTGCGCTGACTCGTGCTATTGACGCTCGCAAGGCGCGAAATCCAGTCGCACTGGGCGTCATTGCGCCTATAATACGACGCTTGCTCTTAAAACTCGGTCGACTGCTTCATGATGGCGAAGAACTCGCCCATGTCGATCTCACCGTCCTGGTTCTGGTCGAACTCGTCGATCATCGCCTGGAGCTCGTCGTCGCCCAGATTTTCGCCCAGCTCTTTGGCCACGCGCCGCATTTTCTACGCCAACGACAATCGGTTCTCAATCTCTCCATACAATCTTCAAGTACAATTTGTTCATTAACACTCTCACCCGCAGCGTGATCTTGCCCGCGCCGTCCTCGTCAAAGAGCGAGAACGCGCGCGCGATCTCGTCGTCCGGGTCGCGCGCCAACACCTTTCTCCGCACTGGAAACCAATTGCCCATCAGTTGCAACAACAACAAAAACGAGCCACGCCACTTGACAAGCCGTCAAACGTACTGATCTCCATGTAGTCGGCGAACTCGACGCGGCCCGAGCGGTGGACGTCCACCTCGTCCACGAGCGCCGCCACCTCTTTTTTGGTCACTTGGAAGCCAAGCGCGCGCATCAGCACCTCCACAGAAACACACGCGCTCAGTTGGGCTCTACCCTCTACTGTATGTAGTTCAGGCTCAACTGTAGCCACGTCGCTCCCCACGCACTTTGAGCTCGTGATGGTCGATCGCGCCGCGCTTGTCCGCGTCGAAGAGCTCAAACGCCTCTTTGAGCTCCTTCTTCTGGTCGTCAGGCAGCTCCTGGCGCACGCGGCGCTGGCGCATCGCGCGCGCGGCGCTCAGCGCCGAGCTCTTGTCGTTGGTGCGGCTCATTGCAATCTGATCGATAGACAGCTCCTGTTTTTTTCTCTTCCTTTTCTCTCTCTCTCCAGCAGCTCGCGTCCTTTCGCGATAGAAACGATAAATCGACACGAATGTAGCCATTTCTGATATTTTGACTCGTTTTTTCGGTCTCCTTTAAAGGAGGTCTTGGCGGCTCTACCGCCACGACTGGTACATCTGCTGTTGCTCCTGCTTGAGCCGCTGCTGGGTCTTCATCACTTCCTCGTAGAGCAGGTCTTTCAGCAGCTGCGGGTCGCTGGGCATCATCGAGTAGTCAAACTGGCCCACGCGCGCGGCCACGTCGGCGCGGCACGGCTGCTCCAGGCGGCCGTCCCGCCACTGGCTCACGTACGGGTGCTCCAGCGCCTCGGCGGCCGTGATGCGCTTTGCGGGATCAAACTGCAGCAGTCGGTCCAGCAGATCCAGCCCCTCGGGGTTGGCCTCGGGGAACACTTGTTCCCAGTCCACCTTGGCCACGTGCTGGCTCTGCGCGAGGAACTGGCGGCCGGCGTAGCGCCGCGCAACCGGGTTGTCGCAAAAGTTGAACGTCTTAGGCGTGCCCACGATCTCGATGATCACCTTGAGCTGGTCCACGTACGACGAGCCCGGGAACAGGATGCGGCGGCCGAGCAGCTCGCCAAAGATGCAGCCGATCGACCACATGTCCACCGCCTTGGTGTACGCATTCGCGAGCAGCAGCTCGGGCGCGCGGTACCAGCGCGTGACCACGTACTCGGACAGCCCCTCGGCCAGGTCGCGGTCGTTGGCGTGGCGCGCCAGCCCAAAGTCGCAGATCTTGAGCCGGCAGTCCGAGTTCACGAGGATGTTGCTGGGTTTGAGGTCGCGGTGGAGCACGTTCGCCGAGTGCAGATAGTGGATGCCGCAGAGCAGCTGGTAGATGAAAAACTGGATCTGGTCGTCGCTCAGGTGCTCCTTCGAGTGGATCACGCGGCACAGGTCCATCTCCATGAGCGGCTGGATGATGTACAGGTCCTCAAAGTGGTCGTAGTCCAGCGGCTTCTGCAGCTCGTGGGTCTCCATCAGGCACGCGTGCGACCCCAGCTCGTTCATGAGCTTGATCTCGCGCAGCGCCAGCATCGCAACTTTCGGGTGCCGCAGAAACTGCGGCAGCTTCTTGACCGCGTACGTGCCGCCGTTCACAAAGTCGCTCGCGGCGATCACTTCGCCATACGTGCCCTTGCCCACAATCTTGACCATGCGGTACTTTTCCGCGAGCTGGTACCGCACGCCACTGATCACAAACTGGTGCATGATCTCGTCCTGGTCACCTGCAGCGGCTGCGGAGGCGGCCGAGCTACTGGTCGCGTTGGTGGCCAGCTTGGACGCGCCGTTAGTGAGCGCGCGTAGCCCGTTCTTGGCCAGCGCCGCGACCGAGTTGCCGCCTTCGCTCTCGCCGTCGTCCTCGCTGCCGTCCGAGCCAGCGTGGCTGTCGCGCTGCCACAGGAACGAGCGCCGCGACGACGACGACACGGACGCGGCCGACGACCGCTGGCGCGTGCGCCGCTGGTGGCGCGCGGCCGAGAGCGACGAGATGCTGACCGCCAGCACCAGCTTGCCGAAAAACCCCTGGTGGTCGTTCGACAGCACGTAGTTCTGGAAATCCGTCGGCATGCCGCTGGTCATACCGCCGCCATTGGCGTGCGAGGGCGACGTGGTGGTCGATGTCGCGGCCGAGGACGCCGGCGCAGGCGCCGGCGCCGACGCCGGCCGCTTGTAGTTGAGAAAGTTGGCGAGATTCACCAGCGTGCGCGCGACCACTTCGTGGTTCGACTCGCGACAAAATTCTATCAGCAGCAGCGTGTTGTCGTCTCGCGAGAGGCGGTCAAACTGCAGATACAGCAGCTGGTTGTAGACGTACACGAGACTGATGGGCGCTGCACCGCCACCGCCGCTTGCCGGTGCTGCTGCAGGGACGGAGCTGCTGCCGCCGCGTGGAGACGCCGCCGCGCGCTGGGTGGTCGACGCCGCGCCAAACACAAAGCTCGGGCCGCTGCTGACCTCCTGAAGTTTGGTCGCGTCCGTCTCAATCGGCACTTCGATGGGCGTCGCCGACCGCGACTGGGCCTCCGTGTGCCACACGCCGTCAAACTCGTTCGTGTCCAGCGAGCACCGCACGAAGAATTTCTATACAAATAAACCCTTAGGTCAGCCTCAATCCGTTTTTTTTTTGGCGAGGGGGGAGGGGGGGGGGG
>JAADWZ010000547.1:0-19833 GCA_023336445.1 Pythium dissimile
GCCCCCCCCCCCCCCACATACACACACACACTCGCGTGCCTGGGTTGGGCGGTACCGTACATACTAAATAGTGTATGAACAACTACCTAGTTGGCTGGGTTTTGGTGCAGAGATCGATCCATTCAGAGTCTAAATCCCGCACTTGATCTCAGGCGAGTGCTGCCCATCCGCTCATTTCTCGTCGCGACATGTCGATGTGTTTCCTCACCCAGACAGAGTCTGGTAGGCGCTGGCTCGTACAGTACTGTAGAAACGATGTGCAACCAGGTTTTGGTTGCCTTGATACCCTAAATTTCTAGTCTAAACTTGCGTCGAGATCTTGAAGCATCCGAGAGATGGCGCTCTGCCTCTGCGAGTCTAATACCAGCACATTTTTATACCAGCCGAGTCGGATGCGTTTTAAAGTCAATGAACCCGTTGGATCAGCCGCGCCAACACCTGACGCACAGTGGCGTCAGCCTGTTTCGATGGCGAACAGTGTGGTGTACCGTGCCGTAGCTACATGTAGTTGAGGTACATACCGTATGTTAGATAGGCCGACTGGCCATAATCGTAGGCTCGTTGCGAAACGAGCTTACAGCCCCAGACTGCTGAACACAAGCATGAAGGGTCCATGGTGGACCGTCCGTCTGGCACGACCGTTGTGTCAACCTTCAGTTGTCCCTCCTTTGTGCCGCCTGTGCGATCACTATCAGCTGGAGATTCGGAGCTGAACGGATAGACTGGTCAATTTAGACCTCGAGAAAGCAGTTGCTTGGGTGACACATTGACGCAAGCGGTCTATCTCGAGAATCTCTATTGGATCCGGCACTGCAAATTAGACCGCTGGTAGTATACGCTAGTGTACAAGAGCGGTTTGTCTATCATGCGGATTTTGTTTCTCGACGCAGGACCCGCGACGAGAACTAGCAACTGAACGCGCCAGAAAAAAAGGAACTGCGCTCTGTTTACCGTCGTCTCCTAAGTGGTACAGTAAGTACATACACTGGACTGGACGTCCAGGCGTTCGCTTCCGAACCGTTTAGACCAAACACTCGATTTCGTTTTGCCCGCACGCGTGGGTCGCCTCCTCTGCTCTCTCCTCTCCTCTCTCCGCTCTGCTCTGCTCGAGCGACAGTAGACGCTCGGGTGGGCCACCACTCTTTGCGCCGCTGGAAGTTACGGTTTGCAGGATCCAGTTGTCCATGTTAGCGGACGGACCGTTGGCCTCGGTCAGCCGCATTATTTTGTGGTTATCACGCTGAACGGAACTGTCGTCCCTCTCAGGGACCCTACTGCCACAGTGGGCACAGTAGGGCCTACAGACTGTGCCAACGCTGTGTCACGCTGCTGGTTGTGCAAGCAGGGCGACTGGACTGTGGTCGCTGGATTCGTTGGCATTCCACTGGGCGGAGCCGGACGAACGGTCCAGGTGCCTCGAGTCCAGCGCGGCGATCTCAGTGAGGCGCCTAGTGATCAAACAGCATCGGTTATGTGCGAAGTTGGCGATCACAACGATGGCGGTCCGTGCGTGCGGGCGATTGGACTCCAATTTGGAGCTGGAGTGATGGCGACTGGCCGAGGGATAAAGCCCGGACAGCAGGGCCATCCATCCATCCGTATGTTGGAGCCAGCGTCGAGTAACCTTATCGGACGAACTCCACGCACGGCTCTTCCACCATCCTCAGCCGTTCCCTTGGCCCACGTGTCAGTTTCGCTGTCCAAATGGATCGTAATCAGCCTCAAAAGTCATCGGCTGACCGAACACACCACACAGTACTGTATAGTGCAGTGTAATGCTGTAACCACCCACATAAACTCACCAGGTCAAAGCGATTTCCATTTCGATAGGACAACCCGGTCCGCTCCTTTTCTGAACGGGGCAGTCCAGTGCGTGGAGTGGAGGACACTATCAGGCAGTGTCCAGTTTGCCAACGACATCATCGAATTTCAATTCAATTGCAAACCCGGCTTTTTCCTCGAGTGGGGAGTCCCACCATACACATTTATAGTGGAAAAAATAGTAGTTTAACGGAGAGAACATTAAACACACACCAAAAACGTGAATAGCACACAGAAATCATATCTAGCCAACCAGAACCACAGAAAAAAGAGAGACGACAATAAAACACACAAGCAGTGATCGTTCCTGAGCTATCGCTCCGGTCGGTTCCGCTCGCGCCCATCCCGCTGCGCTGATCTAGAACGCTCGGGAGAGAACACCCTCCGCTCTGCTGTGGGGCTGTTGGCATTTAGATTACCTCCACCCTCCCTTCGCATGGGCTCTCGCTCCAAGCCAAAGAACGGCACTATAACGAGGGGATGGATGACCTAGTCTGTGTGGTTTTCATATTATCTCTAGTTCAAGGCACTTCAAGGTTTCGCATAGAAAGGGGACTGCATGTGCCTGTTGTTATATTTTGTTGTTGTTATATTTTGTCGCAATCCAATCTTTGTTCTTGCTCTCTAATCTCCGAGAGTACCTCAAGTATGAAGATGCAGGCGTTTTGCTGTCTCCTCCCCGTCAGCGCAATCCGAAGGGACCGCATCCTGAGCACATCATCCGTCTTTGGATGACAGGATCTCTGACCCGACGACGGCCGACGCCAAGCCGTTCGGCAGTCAAACCTTCTCGTCCTTGTTCGAATTTTTCCTCGCATGTGAGTAACACGAGCGAGCAGAGTTCCTGCGTTTCCCAACGCGGGACTCAGTAAAACGGGACGCGTGGAATGCGTACGTGATCTAGATTTTCTGGCTACCGCTGCCAGTCTAACTGAATTATTCTGATACTAGTCCGCAGATAAAGTTACGTCGAGAAGCTGGCCTGGCGATCGATGGAGAGTTCTTGTCTCCTTTGCGACTGGAGAGCATGCCATAGCAGAAGAAGATACTCACCTGCTGTCATGGCGTCACGCGGAAGTCCCGCAGTTCAGGCAAACGGTTCCAAGCTGAGACCAAGAACACAGAATGCGGCGGGCGTATCGGACTGGAAGCTGAGCAAAGCGATCTTGGCGAGTGGGTGTACGTGAACAAGCAAGAGGTACGGCTGCCGTGCATGTGTAGTGGTTGTCGTACAAAAGCCTCAACAGTTCACCTTTTTCTCGTCTAGGTCGTCTGGCACAACCACAAGTGCAACGCTGTAGTGTATGAGTCATGCGTGGAGAAAACCTTCATCACGGAGCGCGAGCTGTTCATCCAGGTGCGGGCGATGGTTTACGCCAACTCTCCGACGCAAAATATCTGCCGTTCACAGCCCAGCAGCTCGCCAACTACAAAGCCTTCGAGACGTTCCGCACACTGCTGTCCAAGTTCGTTGACTTTGCCGGGAACACTCTTCTCGTCGTGGACGATGTGACGGGTAGGGTATGCGGCATTGTGCTTCAGACTGCAGCTCAACGTGCGGTGTTCGATCTGTGGGGTGACAACCTCATTCTCGATTGGACTCACAATACTAATAACGTGGGGTTTTATCTCCGTACGTGCGGCGTTGGCTGATTTGTGCACGAGGCGAACTCTATCTCTTTTCTCTTGTTCTACAGGTAGCTTGATGGTGCCTACCTTGACTGGCAAAGGCGTATCTGTTGCAGACTTCTTGTGTGTTGAACAAACACAGAAGATGATGTACACGGTTCTATGTGGTGAAGCGCGGGGCAAAACCTGCCGCTCAGCGAGGGCGAGACAGTTGCCTGTCGTGTACGCACACAGACGAACATATTCTTGGGTCGGTAAGTCGCTGCGGAAGTTAACACCTCGCTTGTCTAAGCCGCTGGCGAGATGAACCGCAGGCACTACGGGTTGAGGTCCGGGGGTCTTGACCGATAGGGCTGTGAAGCCTACGGGTTGCTGCTTCCTTGCCGTGCGTGAATCGCAGTACACGTGCGAGCAGCTGGGAAGCGCAGAGCCGACCGATCAGTCGCTGTCGACTGTGCCGGATGCGCGGTTGGGCGGGTTACTCTTCGCCCGGTGGCCACAGCTCCTCAAGCTGGGCCGGTTCCTGCCTTGCTTCTCTCGTCCCGTGCTGGCGCAGCCACCAAGCACGTTCCGGTCGGTTGATCACGGTCGTCAAGTACGGCACGAAGTGCTGCACCTGGAAGGTAATTAACGTCGCTCCAACTGGCGACGGACTTGAGTTGTCCGGACGCAAAGCGCTGCGGTTGACTTAAGCAGTTCACGACAAAATCCAGAGTGTTTCTCCTACTCACTACCGTACAATCCCTGCCTACAACAATACGAAACGCCAGCTGTTTGGCTCGCTTCTACAGCGCCTGACTCTACCCGATCTCGTCTGGTTCTAACCGACTCTATCTGGATCCTTCTCTTCTATAGTGGCCCCCTGCGGGGCCACCAGGCACTGAGACCACAATCGTCAGACGCTGGATCAGGCGCTGTGCAGCACCTGGTCAGCATCACGTTCGTCAAGCGCTTTAGGCACATGCAACTACTGGTCCGGCTCCAGCGGCTGAGGTCAGGAGCTGGTAGGCGCTAGGTGTCTGGACGAGGACCTACCGGCCTGCCCGCGACTGACATCAGAAGCGATCAGGAGCTGAACAGGAGATTCGTGTGCTTCGACTATCTGGCTTGAGTGCATGCCCCTCTGATCGTCCTCATCGCCGCTCGTCTGGGATGTCGTTCGAATGTTCCCAGAACTGCAGGTATCGAAGCGGTGTCAGGCACTGTGAAACCTCGCGGTCTCGTGGCATCACCGAAAAAACCTCAAGGCACTTCACCACACCTATCTCATTTCGTGGCGGCGAAGCTTGGAGCCGCGGACAAGGTCAAGTCCATTGTGATAGACAAAGACTACAAAGAATGTGCCGTTTTGCTGCACGCGTTCAAGCGTTCTCGAGTTCTTCTCTGTCAATTCCACGTTCTCCGGTGTTGTCTGCGCGTCGTGACCCAGCGCAAGTTCAATTTGAGCGTCACTATGCACGAGTCGGTCCTTCGCATACCCGAGCGATGGTCTACGCACCAACTGTACCCGCTTTCGACACTCAGTGACGTCTACTTTACGGTTCATTGCGCGACGTCTCTCCTGCGTTCTTGAAGTACATGGCTGATCAGTGGCACTCGTGTCGCGCGATGTGTAGCGACTGCGAGCGCGGAGATGTGTTCACTGCGCTGAATACTACAAGCAGCCGGCTCGAGTCCGCGTGAAACCAGTTAAAGAAGATGCTCGGGCGACGTCTGTGTCGAAGCAATCTTCGCCTATCAAACTGCTCTGTTCCGAACACAAGCTCAGACTGCGGAGTGGAGGAAACACTATGTTATGTGCCCAAGCCCACCCACACATTCGACCCCTCTGCCGTCGTCGCAGTGACTACAGAGGTTATGTCGCGGTGGGATGCCTGCTGTATCCGGTATATGCTGTACCCCGACAGCCACACGGTAGACCTGGCCCGCCAAGCTTCACAGTTGCAACGAACACCCTCCGAAGCAGACGGTATATTGTTGAGTGTGAGAGCTGGACCTGTACGTGTACGGTATCAGTGACGTCGGCCCTCCCTGTCTTCATACCATCTACGTCAGCCGCTCTGTACTACACCTCGATTCGCTCCCGCTTGATTCTGCTCACACTCTTTGGCTCATAGACGTAGCGGCTGATGTTTTGCCTACTCTTCGGCGTGGAATCGTTCTAGTATAGACCCTTAGAATCGGCGACTGGGCGAGCAGTCCTGGGCTACAAGGCGCACTCGAGGCTCAGCAAAAGGATCCAGAACCAGCGCAACAAGCCTCGCAACGCCAAGTCAGCTCTGTGGCCCATGTTCGACTTCAGCCAGGAGAAGTCTCGTCGGCAGTCGTTCTCAGTAGCCTCAAGAAGCGTTCGTTGGCTGACGCGGAGTTTGAGTCCGTGCGCAAGGCTCTCCGTTCGTCAAAGCGCGGCTAGTAGAGTTGCGAGTTTTGCTACAGCGGTTGTTCGCGTCGTGGAGTGCTGCCGAGCCGGTCGCCCAGAGCGAAGTCGACGCTGAAGCGAATGGCGACGTTTCAGGTGAGAACGGTGTGTACGACGACGACTCTCACATCGTCGACTGGGTCGAAGCCTTCGATTTCCACGCCGATGTTGCCGACGACAGCGGCGACTCGATCGAAGCCTGTGGAGAGATCATCGCCATCACTTTGCGGAGGAGTGTACATTGCTCGAGCCAAAGAGTCCTCCACTACCGCAGGCAACAGCGACCTAGATGGTGATCTAGACGCCGAGTTCGATATGCACTAGTTTAGGTATCGGGCGTGCGAGGGTCCAACGTTCGTGGTGAATCTCAAGGTCGCCTGACACGAACGCGCATTGACGCGTGCACACCCGCACCACCACCGACCACAATGTCGTTTCCCGACCTGCCCACTTGGATCTCCGCGTTCCACCTCAACCTGCGACGAGAAAGGACAAGACTCGTGGTGGCTCGGCGGCCAGACTTACTTTCGTTCATCAGACTGTAGCTTGTCCCGTTTCGCTTGGAGACTTCATGAACGTGTTGTCGTTGGCGCCTCACTGTGACTTCCTCCGAGAGCTTTCGCTTGGAGTATCCGCGACTACTGACGGACAAGTGTCTGCGTGGTCAGAGTGCGACTGCATCCATTGAACGCTTTGACAGCGAAACTTCGCCGTCAAGTCCATAGTCTCTCGTTGTATCACTGGGAGCAAGCATCGTCGCACGGCAAGCCATGGTTCACGCCGCACGAAAGCACGTCTTCACTAGCCCCAACGGCTCTGTTGGCAAGAATCACGCCGGCACGGCCCCTCTCAGCAGTAGACAGAATTGAATTCATTCGTCGTCGCTCAATTCTACTAAGCTCTAACTCTTGCTATTTGAGGGTCCCAACTCGTGACAAGAGTGGTGGTTGCTGTAAATTACCTCTGCATCCCGTAATATAACGTGGCAGTGAGTTGTATTCTTTTTTGCTTTGGTGGTGTGGAAAACGGATCTGACAAGCGTGCGAGTCTTCATGGACACCTTCTGTCCGACGTGCGGGTCTGGCTTATATCTGCAACACTACTGTATGTGCAACAGTATTGTATGTGCTGTAGCACAATCATGACCGTCGCGGTTCCTCGCCGATCATGTCTTGGCTTGCATATCCCAAACCAAGACATGATCGGCGAGGAAGTGCTAAATATATCCATGATCTCGACTTCAATTTGTTTGTGGTAATCGGTCGTCGTAAATCTGGCTATATAGGACTCTGACCTCCAGATACAACTCATTGACTACGCTAGTTGCATTCATGACACCTGACGATTATATACCGGAGACAATAGCGATGGCCACTGCCTGGATAGACATTGTCGACGGCACTTAGGAGGCCTTTCTGGCGATTCGACACGGAAAGTGCGTCGATACTTTCTCCGGTGGAGGCAGCTGCGGTTACCAGCTGCATCAGAAACCACGACCAGTTGTCGTAATCCTCTTGGCGCACAATCGCAAAGCCGAAGACGAGTAGTCCTTCGTCGTAGCCGTGAGAATTACACCACCCTTATTGATCTCACCTTTGAGATGGGTACAGATTGCTGTCCAGTCCGTACACACTTCACGCTTTCAGATCGTAGGGATCAATCCAAATTCGACGGAAGCAACTTCAGAAGGCTTCCAACGTGGCATGGAATACGAAGTTCCTGACTCGGTGCATTTGGTCCTGAAGAACATCGGCGAACAATGTGGTCGGGGTTGATGAATGTGAGCATGTCAATTGCACTGCTTGCCTGACCAATCGAGATCTCTTGTGTTGGCATCCGTATGTGTTTGAGTCGCTTACAGTGAGTGCTTGAAGTGGAAAATACAGCCGACCATGTCTGCATCTGTAAACTGTTTCCGATCGCGTTGATGAGCCCCGTCTCAAAATCACAAATGACGCCTGCTGGACTGATTTGCTCGTCGATCCACCTCGTGCAACAAATCCCAGTACGTGTCGCTGAGTCGATTCGTTGTGAAAACAAAGCAAGCTGGTACAAACAGACCAGAGGGTCGATCGTGCACCATGATGACAGCACACTTTGCGAACCTCCATGGAACGCAGTGAAAAGTACCGTCGATATATAGCGTGATGTTCTGGTAGCGCAGCGAGTTCAAAAATGCTTGGTGGCTGCTCAGGATGACTCGTATCTGTGGTCGGTTGGGACCTGGGTCACCCTTGCTCTGTAAAAAACAAAGAACGGGCGATTTTGTATTCTCCACACGAGCGTGCTGCGGTGCTCAATGATGCCGTGGAGATTATCACCAAAGCGTCGATTACGTATGATATATACGCGACTGATCACTTGCTGCCTGCTCACACCTCGCATAACTGTATCCTCATCGTCGGGGTAGAACTGGGTACGCTGGTAGCGCAAGATTTACGAGCGCCATGTTATCCACGACCGCCTGCATCTATGCCGTGACAAGCGTAGTATTGGCTTCCTCTGACTGACGTGTGTGAGGACGAACTGCAGCGTAGCCCATTGTCGCAAAAGTCAACTGCATTGTCCCCAGACATCCTGTGCGTGGATAGTGGCTGCATCGGTAGACGGTCAGACGACGAGACTCCCATGAAAGTGTATTGGTATCCGAGATAGACGCGACCGTTCGGTTGTGATCGTCCGCTCTCGACTCAACTTGATCTGGATTAGCGCTCTGTAGTTCATCGTGCGGTTGATCCATGGTGGCGCGTTGAAGGAGCTTTCGAGGTCCGCTGGTAATTCTCAATGTGTGAATGAGGGGAGACCAAACACATGACACGATTGGTCTTGGCACTAGAAATACCCAGGCAACCAACGAGACCGAGCTCAGAGGGTCAGACCACCGGTTCAATTGAACCCCTGTATACGAGATGCGTCTAGCTACGTCTCATGATCGGAGGGACTGTGTCATTGCATTGATACCCCGTGTTATCCGGTTTCGTCATTTCAAGCGGAGCTTAAACGTTTCTCCTCAAATATGACGTGGGGCCTGCGGAGAGTGTGTGGTGTGCTACGAGAATTCTATGACTGCAACGCTCATGGTCTGGCAGTTCTATTGCCCCGTTTGAGACTGGACCGGGCTGTGAGAAGGTGTGTTGTGAAGAGGACCGTATGCAAACAGCGCAGAAAGACCATCCAATAATCTCAGTCTCATAGGAAAGTGCCTAGTAGAGATATTTTGTAGTTAACGTAGGTATCGAACTGATATGAACCAGGCACCGTCTATCACCGATGGGAAGAAGAGCACTTTGCACATTTGCAATTCGTTGAATTGGCGCCTTTTTGATAGAAGTATTTTGAATTGTTTTCATCTGCAGCCATATTCTCAGACCATTTGTCAGACCCATATATTTCCTGTCCTGACGCGTTTTCTGACCAAGAGCTGTATCAGACCTGCAAAAAAAGAAAAAAAATTGTTTTCAAACCAATTTTCTGTTAGCCTGCTGACGGTTAAAGTGAAATAGGAAAGGCTGGCATCATCCTCATTTTCAGTGGAAAGCACACAAACAGTTCAGTGCTAAACATACACTCCACCCTGGTGCGCTTCTGGGTGTCATTGGTGGTCCGCTCCACTATAGTCTTCGTCTTTACGTCCACTTGACGGCTTTGTCTTATAAACCTGATAAATTATGTCGCTACTGTAGAACACGTACCTTTAAGAGACCGAATCCGACATGAATTCCGGTGAATGAAATGAGCTTGTAGGACAGAGTGTGATTCACGTCACTAGTTTCGATGGTGTGATCCAATTCGCTTACTCAATTTGGGTTCAGTGTGTAAATACTCTGCCAATCATAGAGTGTGAGCCATTCCACTCCATAGTGCGAGTACACTCCGCGCCAATATTATACAGAAACACCCACTTTCAAATGTAACTCGTCTTAGGAGTGGACAAATATATCAGAGAAGGACCGAATTACAGTAAATAAAAACACTCGGTGATTGGTGCTTTTGGTCGCCATTTTCACAGATAATTCGAGGAAGTACTGGGGAAAAAACAACCGCTTGATAGTGAACAAACTACAGATGAAAATGAACTCTTTCCGACGAACACATGGGAGCGTCCCGATATATTCTTAGTACTTGGTGTTCTTTCTCTTGGCCTTCAGAAGTACTTGGACACGACCTGGCGTCGACTGGACCAATTTGGAGAGATACGAAGCTGGCATCTCATCCCAAGCCTTCTGAATGGCACACTTCAGGCTCCATACCGACTGGAACTGGTTTCCTTGAGCGTAGATAATATGTGCTAGGTAACCCCACATGTTATCAACTGGATTCATGTCGGAAGACTTCGCTGGCCACGGGAAAAGGTCGATGTTCTTGCGCTTAAACCATGCCTTAGTGTACCTAAGTCGTACCCTTGTCGTGTGAGCAGATGCATTCTCCAGCTGAAAAATCTGCGTCTCGGCATCGAAAACTGGCAGAAGGCGCTGCTCTAGCGTGGCAACGTACTTGATGACATCGGCAAACCCGTCAAAAAAGTGCAGGTCCGTTTTCCTTCCGCCCGAGAACCCACCCCAAACCATCATAGAATTGTTAGCTGAATGCTGTCGTGCATTGACCGGCTCTGGGCCTCTAGGATCCACCCAACGGCGAGAGCCGTCTGGATTATCAAGTGTCCACCCCTTCGCGTCAGAAAAGTCGACGTACACCCAGAAGAACTCATCCAAACCGTCATGTTCTTGGGCCTATGCTTGGCGTGCCTTGATATGGCGTCGCTCAAGCTTTGGAGTCTTTCTAATCTTCTTGAATTTCATCCACGGCACTGCCTGGAGACAGCGCTGGACGGTGCGAACCGACGCTGCCACCTTGAGCACGTCGTGCAGCTTTTAACGTTCCCAAAGCTAGCAGCAGCTGTACGCACAATTGTCTCTGGGCTCTTTCATCAATTTTCGCGGTCTCCCCGCCCCACTCGTCGCCCCTGAGGGCTCACGCAGTTTTACCACGGCGTGTACACCTTGAACGGACATGTCAAACTCACTCAGCGATCCCTTTAAGCGTCAATCCGCGCTCGCCGAGGGCTCGAATGGCCTCCTTCTTCAAATCGTCGATTCTTGGCTTTTGTGGCATCGCTCACTGTCTGGAACCATTCCGCGCGAGTCAGCACGCTTAATTGCGCACATAAACGTGTCTTTCGAATACCTTCGGGACAGGAAATTTGCATCCACATTTGACATTTTCAATATGGTGGTCGATGCAGAGCATTTTGAGCACCACCAGATGCACCAATCGACGGCTATTTCTAACGTATTTACCCGAATTGAGTGTCCTGCCCTATTGGAAGATCGCCGGAATAGTGCACCGTGCGGCCCGGTCCACAAACAAAATAGAAGACCGCCTGAATATAAGGCCCCACTTTTTGAACCGGTTCAACGTAGAAATCGAGCGTCGCACGACTGTGGGCAACGCAACACACCATAGTCGGATATTCGTACCTCACTACCAGCCTCTCCACGAACGTACATGTTGATCCGGTCGAGACTGGTGGTGATATTCCTTGTGCCGAAATCCACTAGGACATGAGCAACAGGAGTGATGTTGATACTGAGCGCGGATGACAGCTCCGCGATCTGACAAGAAAAAATCGTCCTGTGAATTGCACATACAAACCCCAACAAAACCCATTGCACTTTCGCTGGGCTAGTGGTAATGGTGGAATGAGCGCGTAGACCCTCGCCACTGTTTAGCCGTCAACGGCACGATTCAGGAACCAGCGCACAAGACCTGAAGCATGCTCGATCGACGAAGCATTTTCCCGCCATCCAGGATGCACAATATCCATTTTCTTGTATGTTTTGCCGGTAACCCGACACTTCTCTGTGCCTCTTGAACGGTTGTCCGCTCCCGCGATTCACATTCACTCCCTGCAGTTGCTGCCGCTTGACTCTCTCCAAACAGTAGCGCTCGACTAGCCTTTACCGCAGCGCGACTCCCGTTGATCATCGAAGGCCTTCAGTCAGTGGACACGGGAAGATTGGAGTCCTGTTCACGCTTACCTTCCGCTGTGTTGATCTTGATGAAACGTTCTTGACGATTCGGTTCACCAACTTCTGGTCTTCTTTCTTGCCAGGGATGCCCAAATTCGGAAATGCGCGGGCGAAAATGATGTATCCGCAGGGCGTGAACTTGACGTAGTACTTGCACTGGCACGCATATTTTGAAGTCTACTAGCCACCCTGAGTTGGCATCCGCCACTGGTAGCTCATCTTGATTGATCACTTAATAGTGTGTCGTAAAGTTTGGCCCACCGGACTTAAGTTTGTCGGACTCCACATGTCTCCCCCCCCCTCTTACCCACCGAAAGATACGTCAACTCCTCCACTGGATCCACTTGACCACTAGTCTGAGTTATATGGCTTGGAGCAGCTTCTGACAGATGAATGCTCGTGCCACCATTGGCCTTCTGGCTCTGCACGCGATCGACACCAGCTGGAACGACCTGGACTTGGTTCTTTTCTTGATTGTCGTGGCACGCTGCTGTGGGCTCTGCATCAAACGTTTTGATAGCCTGTCATCGTCATCAATTCCGGATTCATCACCATTATCCGATCCATCACCAACGTCTGATCCGTCGCCGACTTGCCGCACCGAAGCACACGACGCGTTCTCTCCCTGAAACGCGATAAGCTGGGCTTGGACAGGTGTGTGCCAGGGCCAAAACATCGGCAGATGGAGTTTCGACATGGCTTCGTTCCGCTGGAGCATTTGTGACTGCATATTCCACCATGACGATAAGTTTCAAAAAAAGCAGTTTCATGTGGACTCGACGGGGAGTAATAAAATGCTTCATACTCGCGTGCAAAACCTCGCACAGGTTGTACGTCGTTGCGTAGCTAGTTGGCGTGTGATACGCCTACCAATCCCAATTTCTTAGCGTAGCCACTTGTAGAGGTCACGAGCACACGTCTCAGAAGCTCACCAAACAGCAGTTGCAGACCAAGCACCAGTAGCTCAAGGCCAAGTATAACACGTAAGTCGTTGATGAGAAGCGGCGCGGACTGGGAGAACGGTGGCCCGACACTCTCAGCCGCGTTCTGGAAGGACTACTTGGCCGACAACCCAAAGGCGGCGAGTTCCAACAGGGCCCTCTCGATAACTACGAGGAACTGGATGAGTTGTTCACAGGTGCAATTGCGACAGAACGGTTTACCAGCACCAACAGGCGACGAACCAAGGCAGGACGATGAAGAGGGAGAGATAGGCGATCGTGGGAGTAACGTCGAGCAAGGGAGCGGTGAAAGTGCCGAGGACAACGATGTGGAGAGCGAAACGATCGCTGACAGCGACACAAGCTCGGCTCCCTCGGCCCCCAAGCGCCGCAGAGTTTAGTCCCCGTCTGGGCTAAGGAAGCAACCTGATAGCAGGTCCAAACCAACCAGCTGCGATCGCATATCTGGTGCACTTGAGAGACTGGCGAAGCAAGAAGAGCGACTCCGTCCAGCTGCACCCAGCCGCAGGTCGCTATAAAAGCATTCATGGAGAAGGAAGGGTTAACACTCGCAGTGGCTCAGCGCCTCCCAGTCATTCAATCTTCATCAACGTTCCCAGTGCAGTTGAAGTAAACATCGTGCTCGACGATGAGATGAAGGCTACCTTATCGCCAGTCTGCAGCAGTAGGTTTAGATCAGCTCTTGTTTGTCTCTTGGTTTGTCTCGCCCAGTTGCCCACTCTTTCAGATGGTAGCGCGTTCCCCTGTATGAAGTAAGATTGTAAGCCGTCAGCCCGTATCCGGTGTCCGTCAGATAGTATTTCCCATTTAGTTTTGGAAATCCTTGGTTCAGAGCAGCTGCCAGCACGCGCCAGTCGTCAACAGAGCCTTCCCAGCCAGCTAGAACGTAGGTGAAACCATCTCAAAGTCGCAGACGCCCAACAACACGTTTTGCGTCAACGCGCCCTTGTGTTTATAGTACGGAGCAGAGTTGCTCTCGGGGACGATCGCATTGATTTGAGTTCCTAGCAGTACCACACGTTGTTTGCTCACCGTTGACTCTCGATCATCCCACAATACTCACCATCGATTGCCCCCACGCAATCAGCAAAATAATGGAAGAACTTCGGCGATTTGCGAATGTGAGCTGGTGTTTCTGGTCGCAGCGGGATGACAAACCGCGATTGCATCGAATGTTTGCTTGGAGTACCTCACGCACAGTATCCGACATAGTACAACCGCTGTGTTGCTATCTCTCCTATATGACCCTATTTGTGTGGCCCACGGGTGCGCAATCGTCACCAGCACGAAGAAACGAGGACGTGCGTAAATGGTCGGTGGACACTAAGTTGGCGACGAGTGCGATGAAATTTGGTCGCGTCATTCTCGCCACATCACAGAATCGCAATTCATTCGGACAATCGAGCAACCCTGTGTAGTATTCCCTGCCCTGTGAGTTTGACGTGCTGCGTGGCTGTTTAGTGTAAATGGAGAGAAGGCACGGACGCACGAGTAAGACGGCTTCGATTTCCTCATCACTTAACGTGTAATCGTCCATCGATTCCTGGGTCGCCATTATCGACAACTTCATGTGACTGGGCACATTGTTAGCGTGACGTGTGGCTATTTTTATCACCTTTATGATTTGATATGGTATCCCAACGATGTTGCCATATCGCTTCTCATGAGTTGATACGTCAGTCGAACACCGCAAAAAAGAATATGTTCAAGATGCTGTTTTACTCGAATTCTATTTGAGAACACGATTCCAGCGGAACCGACCCTAAAATACCCCCATTCACAAAAAGGAACGTGGACCACTCGGTTCGTCGAATCTGTATACTATTCTTATACGAACTACGTCAAATTTAGTTTTCCACCCAGACTCTGTGTGTTTAAAACTGGGTATCCAGCACTATGATAGAACACCGAGACAATGAGCTTTTTTCACCTGCCAGTTTGCGTTTTCGAGAACTCATGAATTACACACAAAAACACTTCAAAACACACAAACGTATGATTTTATCACAAAACTTCCCTCCATCCCACATCAAAACACTGTAAAAACACACAAAACCCAGGAAAACACATAAAGATTCCGTTCAAACACACAAAGGCGGGTGAAAGCACACCAAATGAAAAGTGCGTGGATATCATTGGTCGAAATATTTGGATGATTGTGCACTATCATCCCACTGTCTGTGAAGTTCCCCATCCAAGCAACAGTCTCACCCTACTGCTCTCTTTCTCACCGTTGTCAAGATGGCAAGCCGCTTTCACGCCGTTCACCACCTGACAGGCCGTACCATCGCGCTCATTCCGTGGGTTACTTGAGTGAACATGCACCCAGCATTCCCCCAGAGGAAATGCTGATTCAAGACAACGCGCCTGACGACCACCTCGTCTTGACGGTTGGGCGATGCTTGCGTCCGTGGCTAGCGCCGTGCATGGCGCGCAGCCTGTGGCCAGAAGGAGACTTCGACATCTCGTTCAAACGCATCCAGACATAATCGATTGGTATATGGTGTGCAGGTACCAGTCGTCGTCGCGCGCTTTCCTGATGGACCATCGCGTTGTGTGTACTTCATTTTTGACCTACGACATAATCATCGAGTTCTTCGACGAGCTCTCAGTCAGTCGAGCTTCTCCAGCTGTCTCGATGGCAATTCGTCGCTAGCAGCAAATTCGCCCACTTTCGAAGTTCCTGCCTCGCGATCTCACCGATGGATCGCACTTCAACACGAGGGAGCGCGACACAGTCGCCAGTATTCAGACGTGCCAACTCTATTCGACGTCGAAGATTCGCTGGACCGCACACTTTCTTTTCTTGCACAGAAGATGCAAGAATTGGCACTAGAGAGCACATGGCTATAGCAGTGAGATCGTTTAGTAGCCTCATAATCAATTTCTTTGATTGTGCGTACTAGATGTTTATGAAACATAGATTTAGTACGATGAATAGTAGTATCAGTGCAGCGGATAGTAGTTGACGTTCAACTAAACGTAGCTGGGGTACAATTGATAGTAGAATTAGTATCTGCTACCTCTTCGTCATCCTATAAGTATCTGGTGCGAAGAGAAGTATAAGGCCAGACACGCTTGTCGCGAAATCGTTGGATGGTGTGTCTCACACGGGGGAAACTCTCAGCCACACATTTGAAGGACCATGGGCGCTGGAAGGGAACGCTCTGGTTGGTTTCGTTCGAGGGTTTTCCTTGACAAGCACAACACTCGACCGTTGCTCATCATCTATCCGCCGTTCAACATCCGTCCGACTAAAGATGCCGAAAGTTTACCTTGAATCCCGATGTTGTCGAAAAGGTCCAAGGGCGAGTTAGACAAGTACCTTGAGAAGTCAAATACGATGACGTTCAACAAAACCAACCAAGTATTCTGCTGCAGTGTTCGGAGTCGGCCGAGAGGGGGGGGGGTCGTACCATGAACTATCTGCAAGTAATGTGGTACAGATCTTCAACTTGCAAGGAACTCGCGTTCTCGGTCAGAGTGGCTGGAGAGCAAAGATCAAGACGTGCACGCAATCGGGGATTACCAGCGTGTGGGAGCTGTCGAGTCATCTGTCCACGGCGCCGTCGCCGAGGCTCAATCAGCTTACTCGACCGATGCGTGCGATTGCAATGGAGATGGCATCGCGCGGCTTGAAGCCAGCCAACATACCCAACACGCTCATTGAGGGGCTACAACTGGACGCAACGACGGCTCCAGAACTTGTCTCCGTTCAGAACCTCGTGGCGAAATACCGTCGAAGCCTATTGAGCAACACGGATCTTCTTGAGACGATTACAGCGCTTGTCCAGAAGTACCTACTCGTGCCCGCCACTGCAAACAACGATCTTGTCTCCATTGGCTTCGACCGAGTTGCGTTTAGCCAGCCAAACATTGGGGACTGTACCAACAAGAATCCGTTCGTCTTTGGTGTCACGACGATCAACTTGGTTCTCCTTCTGAATGCTGATTCGAGCCAATTCATCTTCCACATTGATGCAACGTTCAAGCTGAACCAGTCCAGTTACCCCGTGTTTGTCTGTGGAATCACATGGAAAAACCGCTTTTTCCCCCGATGGCGTTCTTCGTCACCTCTCAACGGCCAGAGCCCATTGTTTCTCGGCTTCTTCAAAGATTGTGCTTGCTCTTTCACCAACTCGTCGGTCATCATTTGCGCTTGAAGTTCGTCATGGGAGACGGTGATGACGTGCAGTACAACGCTGTGAAAGCTGTACTTGGTCGACATGGTCCTGTGGAGTATTTGATGTGCTTCTACCACATCGTTGCGAATGTATCGAGCGTGTCAGAGGACTTCCCCGTTCGATACGCAAGCGAGCCTTCGACCACATCTACGAAATGCACTATGCACAGCGGACGCTTGAGGCAGCCTCTAGAAAAGCTTGGTCCGCTTGGTCAGTCAACGCCAATACAATGACGTTTGCCCACTATTTCCATCGCCAACGGTTGTCGGGCAAGTTTATCAGGCACTGATGGTCGTACCTCCACTCTGGGATACGTCAACATGTCCAAGACCAATATGTCCAAGTACAAGATCGTATGCGCTAAGAAGCCAGCGAAAAAGAGCTGCTTGCAATCATTGATACAGCTCGGGCTCGCCGAGTGAAATCGAACTGTGCCCGTGGGGCCGTGCCGACCAATTGGCCGTGCAGTGCTGCCGCAGTTCACGGCATTCTGCGTCGGAATGGTCTGTGACCGTCAAGGGTTAGGGAGAGGATATCTTTAGACTACCGTGGGACCTGTGTTCCCAAAACTATGAGGGCTATCAGGGAACACAGGTTCAAGGGCTCCTTGATATTATATGTAGACAGGGCGATGGCTTTCACTGAGCACCTGTGAATGCGGTTAGTCATTTTCTGTTTTGTGCTTTCACCTAGAGTTTAGGGTTAGTGTTTTTCACCTGTTTCGTTGTGTTTTTCATGTTCTCTCTGTATTTTCTACTGTTGCCTTTCAAGGCAGAGAACACATAAATCGCACCCAAAAACACTTCACAACACGCAAACGTATATTTTAGCACACATCATCCCTTCATAGAACACAAAACACTGGAAAAACACACAAAAATCAAGGATAGGTCCTGTCAAACACACAAAAGCCAGTGAAAGACACCAAACGAAAAGTACGTGAATCTCATTGGTGTAAAAAGGGACGTGAGACAACAGGTTGTATAAGTCGTTTCAATCAGAATACTCACGGTAGACCACAGAAAACGCCGCTTGAATCGGAAACAACAACCAAAGAGTTAGCTGCTAACGAGCCGTCAGAACCAATTTCCTCAATAGGAGAAAGACCGTTGATTCCAGACTAATCCATGCATCATGAGACTAGATTGTAGAAAATGAAAAAGATGCGAAGGCAAGCACATGTATGACAATCGCAAGCTAACCTCCACATTGTGCCGCACAACTTGTCTGAGTCAATCACAGGGTGACAAACCGTCGTTTGAAACAGCAGTTGTTGTTGTATGGTCATCTATCTGCAGCACCTTGCAGTAGTGTTCGAGCTATTCTGAACCGGACAAGTGTCAGTGGTAGTTTTGATTCATGTGTTGCAACGAACTGATTTGGAATCAGTAAACCCTACGGCATCGGACTGTTACCAACAGCAATTCATCATTGGCGGTACACTAAGCTGTCGCTGGTAATTGCACTTTGCACTGCAGCAATTCATCCGAAATGAGTGGCCAAAGTACTATAGAAATGACCTTTCGGTACGACAGGAACGATCGCACGGTACGACCAATAGTAGAGAAAGGTAGCACCTTGAGTAGTTTTTAGATACAATAGAAGTATTAACCGGTCCGCCTGATCGTACACACAACTGTGAGGTAGAGTGCTATCGCGTATTTCTAACAAACGAAATTTCATCAGCTAGCTACTGGTATCACCGGTCTCTCGTGTTTCAGAGAAGACTGGCTGTGACCGGTTGTGCCTAAACAACGTCATTGACGTCGCAAGGATATTGTATAAAACACAAAACCAGCATCAATGAAACAGAAGCGAGCCCCAGCTCCACTCAGCAATTCATAGCGCGATGGAGGACAGCAACGAGTGCGACGAGCGTGGCGGTGGCTCGGACTCTGACTCAGTCTTCGAGTAACGTCCAGCTTTGACTCAAGCGAGAAAAGAGGACGCCGATAGCGACGGGGAGGTCACTCCAGTGGAGTGGGAGCCGTCCATCGGCAACGTTCACGCGCGCGTTGTTCAGCTCGAAGGGATGAAGTGCTGCTGACAGCAATGCCTCTTGGGCAAACATGCTCTGCTCGAGAAGTTTGCTCACTCCGTAGAGCGAAATAGCAAGGAGGCCCAACGAACGAGCCTACTTTCAAGTCTAGCGATAAGTGCAGCCCTCGTGGGCACGCTGCTGTTTGTACGTGCGTATGGAAAAGGTGACCCAGCGCTCAGCAATTGACGGCAGTTCTCATGCGACATCTACAAGCTCGGCCACAGGCTGGGACCTGTCGAGGCGGCCTTCGTTTTCGACATGGCTAGGGCAGACTGCGAAGGTGACTGGTTGCTCGCGTGCTCGCAGCTGACACTAACTCGCCCGGCAGCTTGCGCCTACTTGAAGGGTATCAAGATGGTCAAGATGGAGCATTGGGTCAAGTATCCTATCCACGAAGCTACCAGCATGCCGACGTATGACGAATTCACATCCAACCTGTCAAGTCAGCGAACAATTGGATTAGCAGCGAGTGCCGGAGTTCGAACCCACTACACGCCTTCCAAGTCTTCCTCCCGAAGCTGGCGGAGCAGTTTCACTCGCGTCGTATGAAAGCAGCAGCGATTGAGCGCGTCCCAGCTGCTGTTCATCCGCCAGGTGCCAGTTTGATCGTCACGCCCGTTAAACAGCTTGTTGCTGCATCGATTGGTAACACGAACAACCAAGTCAGCTGCCTGGCCTGACGGGATCATCGGCCCCGCGGATCGGCTCAAGCGAAGCTATTGCCCCGATGGGAGCAGCAACTCGAAGA
>JAADWZ010000548.1:0-19799 GCA_023336445.1 Pythium dissimile
GGCCGTATAAATGGAATGACAACTTCACGAGGTAGTCAAAACGCTTGGTCAACATTTTTAAGAGTGATCAAACGGGTTCCACTTCCCGCCACGCCTATGAAAAAGAAAAGGAAAAGAAAACAGCAACGCTCATTGTCCAGTCCCCCTATGCATCTGCGAGCATGTGTAGATGCAGCTCGCTGCTTATTTCGACTGAACTGTCAGAGGACCTGGATTTTGGTGGATTTGCGCGAAAGCGTGCGAGCATCGAAACGAAGTTTTGTGTTCTGAAAGTATAGTACAGTCAGTATTGCAGGGCCAGGAAGCGAGTCGCCCATTCAGCGCTGTACAGTACTGTGTGGATAGCCCCGACGCCTATCCATGTCGAATAAGTCCGGAGGACATTAATATCAGTGGGAATATTGTCAGAATAGGGTGTCTGAGTGAACTTCATCCAGTACAGGAGGCACACACCCTTTTGGAAAGAGATCCCGTTTGGGATGAATGACAGTTTTGTGTGTGAGGGAAGTAATCCCGACCAAAGAGGTGCCAAAACACGCTCAATCTGGGCCAAGCCACAACTGTGCTTCTGTAGTGTACATTTGTAGTGTACACTGTACTGTAGTAGCGAGCTCGACCAGCTTTTCAACGGTGACATCCAGCATTGGCAGGCCACGAACTCCTGGGCGAGATAGTTCGCTCGGCACATAATTTTGTTATAT
This sequence comes from Pythium dissimile, assembly GCA_023336445.1. Lineage (NCBI taxonomy): Eukaryota > Oomycota > Peronosporomycetes > Pythiales > Pythiaceae > Pythium > Pythium dissimile. The sequence goes on from JAADWZ010000548.1 coordinate 702, forward strand.
TTTGGACAATGCGACATCTTTCGAGCGGCCATTTGTTGCGCAGGAGAAACTCCCAACACTTGTACAACTACTCGGAAGCAGCGACGCAATGTCGCCCTTCCAAGAGGGAAGCAAAGTTGGCGAGTTCCCTGCGCGGACGGTCGACAGTGGAGGACAGTGCGGTGACGCGAAGTTTGGTCGCCATTGCGGCGTTGGCGGCCGCGTCCGTCATCGTGTTGAACGTTCGGAGGTGGTGGTGCCGGACGGATCCGTCGAGCTGGTCAGCTAGCTGGCGCGCGTGGGCATAGAGAGGGAACAGACGCCGATGGGGAGGGGGCCGGTAGTGCTCGAGCGGGCGTAGAACGAGGAGACTATCGCTGATAACTTCAACTCGCGCCACCAGTTTTAACATAAAATATTGTTGTATGTCAATGGCGATGTCCACGCTACATAATATGTACTCAGGAGTGTGGGCACATATGTTCACTTTAATGCAACGCAATATACTCCAGCATGAAGAAATAGCGCTGAAGTAGCTTGCAGCCGCGCCCCAATCGTTGTTGGAAAGAAGGTTTCATTCATCGAGCAAGTGGTCACCATCATTTTAGCGGCCAGCGTCCTTGCAACGACCAGCAACGACTGTCTATATCTTCGACTGTACAGTTAGCTGCATGAAGATAAAGGCAGTGGCCAACTAATCGCACCCTCTACCGGTGGGCGATAGTAGCCTGCTTGAAAGCGCGATTCCATTGCCAAACCGAAGTTGTCTGTCTGTATGTAGTAGACAAGTTGATTCACACCACCTTCAAAGTGCTATCGTGACCTTACGACGCTGAACGTGGTCACTGTATCTATACAGTGCATGCCATCGACGCTTTTCCGCAACCAACATGGCACGATATTCTGTTCGGCATCGACCTCCCGACTCGCTCAAAGAACAACACGCGCGTAGGACGCAATTTTTGTAGCACACAATAAATGTAGCGTCGTAAATGTGCTCTCATTTTTCAAAACGACAAAACACACCGCGGTCGCGATGCTCCGCCAACTCCAGCTCTCCACGGCCGAACGACGCCCCTGCTCCTTACTCACAGCCGAGCTAGTGTTACGGCAGACGAACATGAAGATCTTCACCACCAACTCCAAGAAATACTCTTTGCGTTTGCACTCGTTTAATTATTCGCCTAGCCTAGAGTTGCAATTAGCGAGGTCCACCCAACAAATGATTTGCATTAGAAAATGCAAATCATTTTGTTGCGTGGATCTCGGTGCATGACATCAGAATACTAGTAATTGATGACAGTTCATCACTGGGTACTGAAGATGATATCACACCCAGGTGATAACTTTTTGGGGTCAGGCCTTGGAATATCCATAACGCGGTAGGACTGACGCTTTGAACGCTGGAGTCGCACTGAGTTTTGTACCGACTTGTGCAAATATCTAGCTGCTGCAACATCGACCAGTTACGAACAACTAGCCGACACAATCACCTCCTCTCCTTCACGAGCAATGTCAATAATTCAAGGGAAAATTACAAAATCCAATGGCCATTTTATGTCACGTGTCCACATTTAGTACCGTGTTACCAATCGAAACCGTGTTAACATGTTGATACGTGTCCCCAAACGATATCCTAACTCGCCTAGTCTTCCTCCCACTGGCGCCTGACGAGCTGGCGCCTGACACGGTGGCGCTTCAAGCGCAGTTACTCGGTCGACAAGATCGTCGAGCTGGTGTGCAATCCGCGTCAGCGACGAAACGAAAAGCGCCTTGAGCGGACTGTCGTCCACTTTGTCCAGCAGGTTCGGGTCGTGGAGCGCACGCTCGTCCTCATCGCGGTGGCGGCAACGATTCGCCCTCGCCCAAGTGTTGGACGAAATGGTCGGGGAAATGGCGTAGTGAGAAGCTGTTTACACGCTGTCGATTGTGAACACGTACCAAAACCGAAACACATGCCGAATTGCTCACACGTAACATCTTGTGTCCACAGATTTGCAAACAGTAATCCTGGAACGTGGTCGACTTTGAGAAGTCGTCATTGGGCAACACCACGAAGAAGGCGTTTGTTATGCTTAACTCGTGGGCTCGAAATTTCGAGTACTGCCTTCCTGTTCTTGGCTTCGACGCTTGCCATCTCAAATGCAAAGAAGGAGGCACACTTTTCCTCGCACGCGCCCTCTCGGCGAACCGAGACATTGTCATCATTGCGGCGGGTGTTGGCATGATCGAAGATGGGAATCATTGGAAATGGTTCTTGGCTACCACCAAGCAAGGATTCGATCTCGAAGACCGCGCCGATATCGTCCTCATGATTGATCGAGAGAAGGGTCTGGATTCGGCGATGAAATGGTAGTCCCAGAGCACCCACACGAATACAGCAGCTTCCACATCAAGAAAAATGTCATCGTGAACTTCCGTACGGACTGCCAGAAGCACATCAACTCGCTGGCAAAGTGTCTCTTGAAGCCGGAGTATGAAAAGCTCCTCAAAGAATGCCGTCAACTACACGAACTCGCAACGGAGTATCTGACTTCTTCACATCATGTAGTGTGATGATGATAGAATGAAGTGGATTGAGCTACTACTTGTGAGCCACAATAACTTCTAAGCTGCCTATATCCATGTGCGAGCTTAGGAGGCAAGACCAGCCTCCAGGCGCAGTTCGCGCCAATTGGGAACGTTGCCTGACAAGAAGGAGTGAATTTGGAGGAGTTCTGGTCGAGGGAAGTCCGCTGAGGAGATGATGCTGCGGCCGGTGTCCATGGCGACGTTGGCAGCAGCATCAACCATATTGTTGTGAGCCCGTAGGTGGTGATGCCACACTGATACATCCAGTAGGTCCGCGAGGCGTCTGGTGTGAGCGTAGAGCGATAGGAGCTTGGGGGAGCGAGGTGGTTTGTAGTGCTGTAGCTGTCGGAGAATTAGAAGGCTGTCCCCGACCACTGCTAGCCCGCGCCAACCGTTACTGGAGGCAGCTCTGAGGCCCTCCACGACACCGCGGTATTCCACGATTATTTTCGCCGTGGAAGGGTGAGCAAGGCTCAGAGTCGCGCTCCAGACAATCTGGGCGGCCGTGCAGTCCGGATCGGTGGCGGGGATGACCCGCCGGGTCTAGGGTTACCGCGGGATCCACCGTCAAAACGACCACGGTTGGAAAGGTTGGCGCCTGAGGCTGAGAGCTGGGGAGGCTCGGCAGCGGCGAGCGAAGCGAGCGAGGTGGCCGAGTAATGGTGGCGCCCGCCGGCAGCGATGCGGTTGTCGGCAAGAAGCTGCCAGGTGGCGAGAACGGTAGAGGTGGCTACAAGTTTTGCCGTGGGGGCGGACCACGTCCGAGCTTCGTCTCCCATGGTCAAACCGGAGGTCGGTGCACCGTGCTGCCGAGCGCGCTAACCGCTCCGCCTCCGCTATCGTTCGAACCACGCCGAGAGTAGACCTCCCGTTCGGCGTAGGCTCTCAGCGGAGGCGAAGCTTTCCGTCGTGCTGGTCCATGAACCACTAATCCTCGGTGGCTGGCCGTGGCGTGAGCTGGGCCGGGTCATTGTGCGGAGCCAGGATAGCTGGGTAGCAGGCGACGACGTCGTCGCAGAGGCGCTTGAAGTATTCCGTCGCGCGATTGCTGAGTGGAGACGAAAGGTGCTCACAACGGAACCAGAGTCGGCTGGGACCAATGCCCTCGAAGGAGAGGACGTCCCTCAGGCGAAGGTTGGAGAGGCCGAGACCTGGAGAATTCGAGGCCTCATAGAAGGCATCGGCGCCCTTGGTCAAAAGGCGCGCATGGCAAATTGGGGTGTCGAGGAGGCCGCTGAGCATGAACACTCCGTGGGTCTCGTGCGCCGAATAGTCTCGGTGCCAGCGCTCCGCTATCCACCCCGACACGGGATGGGAAGGGCGGCCGGAAGACAGTGCCACACCCAGATCTCCTGCCAGGCGCCGCTCGGTGGAAGACCACGCAATTGCAGAGACTTGCTGGAAGATGGCTTTGCAGTCGCGAAAAGCGAGGTGCAGTGGCGAACTGCGGCTTGTTCGACGCCCGTGGGGAGAAGTGGCTGCGTCGCCGACGCCGACGCCAAACGTTGACCGACTAGCGCCATGACGGAGGAGTGGGATTGCGCCTACCTCACAACTGTGTTTGTGGCCAGAAGCTTGAGTTCCTCGGAAATGTTGGGGACGCTGAGACCCCTAGCGGACACAGGCAGGTGCGTGACCTGGGACCTGTCCACGCGCACTCGTCGCCCACCGTGGTCGTTAGACGGTTGCGCCACAAGTAGTTGTGGATGAGGGATTGCAGCTTGGACACAATCGCCGCTGATGGCCAACAGTGCCACCCTGTGTACATGAGTTTGGGGACCACCACCGCTCGTGCTATCTGGACTCGTTGGGCCAGGTTGGTGGTCTTCGTAGTCGCTAGGTGGAGCCGGTGTTGGAGCTGGAGGATGGCCGTGTCCCACACTGCGGATGTCAGGAGCTTAGTGGAAATCTGCGCTCCGACATAACGGAACAACTGATCTGGTGCCCACAAAGGGAAAGGGATCATGTCCGCTCCGGCAGCAACGCGTACGTGCGTGCGTCGTATTCAGAGTGCGGCGCATTTGGCTTTATTGATGTGCAGTCCTGAGACCGCGCTGAAGGCTCGCAGTCGGTCACGGAGTAACACCGCGTCCTCGTGGTCTCGCAGGTAGATCACTGTGTCGTCCGCGAATTCGGCAACCGTGACCGTCGTGTCCTCGTCCAGCGCAACGCCACGGAGTCCGGAGGTGTCCAGGTCGTCGTAGAGCGCGTCGATCGCGATAATGAACAGATGAGGGGCCAAGGGGAATCCTTGTCGGATGCCGTTCCAGACCTTGTGCAGGGAGGAGTAGCCGTTGGCCCGAAACGATGCTGTATGGTGCAGATGCATCGCCCGCACCGTTCCACGAAGCAAGGAGGAAGGCCCGCCTGCGCAGCGCTTCGAACAGGAAGCCACGGTCAGGTGTATCGTACGCCTTGGCGAAACCCAAAAATACCGCCATGGCTCGGCCTGCAGAGGGCAGTCGTTGACTGCTGCTTGAACGGCATACCAGAGGTCAACCGCGTCATGCGCTTGGCGGTCAGTCACGAATCCAAACTGCGTGTCGGCAACAAGCGCGTTGATGTGAGGCTGAAGCCGCACTATGATCAGTCTGGAAATTGTTTTAGTAATCAGTGTCCAGGAACGAGATCGGGCGGCGAAAGTCGAGACCAGATAGTGGAGAGGCGGTCTTCGGGATGCCGCAGACCGTCGCCTGACTGAAATTCGCTGGCAATCACCCGTGCGGTATCATTCGGAGAACATGATCGTCAACACCGGCACGAGTTCGTCCTTAAAATCCCGATACCAGTTGTTGGGTATCCCGTCGGGTCCGTTGGCCTTGCCGCGGGGGCAGGATCGAAGTAAAGTCGGCTCCCATGTCGTCCCAGCCGATGTCAGCGTCGCGAGGTACGCGTCTTGCTCTTGTGGATTCGGTGGTGACTGCCTGACAATATGTCCCCAACCTTGAGCCAGCCGCTCGCCCGGATGGGCGGGCGGCTGACCGTCCGGACGCCGTATTGTCGACCGATCCGCTTGAAGAATGCACGCGTGCTGTTGGAGCCTGTCCCGCTGTACAGGCTGTCCCGCTGTAAAGTGCTCGCCTGGCTTTCCCGTGGCGCATTGACTGAGCTCGCTGGAGGCTTGTGAGCTTGGATCAATTTGTGGCTGCTTGTTTGTGTCGCGTAGATAGGGAGAGCTGCTCCATGGCGTCGGTAACCGTGTCCACGGTGCCAGCGATTGCGTCACGGATGTGGGTTTGAAGCTTGAGCTGATAGAGCACCTTCCAAAAACGTCAGACCCGCTGCCGGTAGTAGCGCGTCATCTTGCTCGCTGATGACGGAGCCCGTTCAGGCAAGCACGCCGCAAGGTAAATTTTGCCTCATCCCACACTTCGGCTGCTGTATGTGGACCGTGCCGCGCCAACGTGGCCGCTACTTCGCAGATGGCGGCCTGCTGACACTCTGGACGACGCGTTGGCCACCCTGGTGCAGCGGGTATCGCAGACTCGGAGGCGGCTGTGGGGGCGAGCCCGAAGCTTCCGAGGTGTTGAGCCTTAAGACGACGGTGTCGTGATGAGAAGGCACGGGAGGTTGCTCGACTCGTAAACTCTGTAACGCGTCGATATCTCCACGCGTCAAGTAGAAATGACCGAGTTGGCTGGTGGCCAGCTGGTCTTCCGGAAGCCGGTAAATGCACGTATAATGACGCGCGCGGAAGTCCGTCACTTCGGCGCGTCCCGGCTCAGGCGACAAATCTTCGAGTTGTCAGCTTTGAACACAACGAACAGCTCGTATTGGTTGCCGTCACTGTCGGCCAACAGCATGGCGGTGGCTCGCAGCTTTTCCTTGGCGCCACCCTTGACCCATACCACTTGCTCGCCGCGTACCGAGATCGTGCGCGTTGGCAGCAACTCGAAGTTGATGCCGGTCTGTTCGGCATTGATGACTTTCGTCACGCAGTGCTGGCGCATCCACGCGAGCACTCGAACATCTCGCCAAGGCCGTTGTCGGCGTCAGGCCGCGCCTGACCCGCCCGATTGCGATGGTGTGCAAGAAACGACTTCTTCCACGACGGCGAGGCGGCAAACTTGGGGTCGTCAGCGAGATCAACGGCCTTCAGGTGCAGCATGAGGTTGGAGATGGGGATGCCGTCTCGACGAAGGCCGTTGATCCAGTCCACAAGGACTTGTTCTGTCGTAGGCGTCAGCATCGTTGCTGTGCCCTTCGCTCGATGGCGGGCATGGGACGCCGCTCTCACGTTGCCGGCGACCTCGCTAATCTTGTCCTTCGCCTTCTTCCACTTGGCTACGTGCGCGCGCAGAGCTCCGCTTGGCTGGTGAAGTGTGCGAGAAGAACATGGCGATGGTGGCGTCGATCGATCTCGTGTATCGTAGAACTGTATCACCGCGCGCTTGAGTCATAGGGGTACTGGGTCCTCTTGTACACGCACGACTTCGCGTGCTTCCTCTTAATGCTCGTTCTTCCCTGGCGTCGTACCATTGCTGTTCAAGAGTGAGTAAACTTTCAGGGCCGAGAAAGCACTGCTGAGGTGGGAGTCGCCTGAGCAGAGACCTCAGGAGCCAACCGCTCGGACAACTGCGTTGGCAGCCACTGATCCGTCCATTAACGCTCCTCTCTGCTGGAAGGGTGTCATTGCCACGAGGGAAGGAGTCTGTCATTTGTGTGGGGGAGTAGTTCTGTAATTTGAAATTGTCGTGACATGCAGAAAAATCGCCCTCATTAGACGAGCGCTGCCTATGCGATATGGCTGCCTATGAGTTATAGAACTGAGTTTGCTATCGCCCCTTCCCCCCTCGCTTTGTAGAGTATTCAATTTCGTTTGGCTCCTGGACTGCTGGTTTTGTGCAAGGATCCTTCGCTTCCATCCCTGGCAGAGCGCGGCGGCCGTGGGCTCTTGTCCTCAGTCGGTAGAACGCCCAGCACCCGCAGCGCCCACACCGCTACGGTCGACTCGGATCACCCAACCGTCTCAAGTGTTCGTAACCGCTGACAATGGACGCGCAACTGACAACCACGATCAACAGCTCCGCGTTCCGATACCTGGCACACGGTCTCCGCAGACGACTTTCACCGTCCGACCTCTGCGACGACAGACCAACCAAGCCACCCACACAAAACCAACCACCATGACGCTGCCTGCGTCGCTAGCGCATCGACACGCAGCCACTGGCGCATCGCTCCAGCGCGTCACCAACAACAACAATACAGACGCCAAGGCCGACCAAGAAGGAGGCAGCGAGGAAGCAAAACAGGTACCGACCGAGCGACAAGGACGCGGTCGTCGGCGCACGCTGCCACTGATGAAGAACAGCGAGCGCGCACGGTACTACCGCCGCCGCCACGCTGAACAGTGCTACGAGCTCGACGCGACGACGGTGCTGCTGCGCAAACAAGTGCGCCACATGGAGATCTGCCTGCGGGTCCACCAGCAGCTCGTGCACACATAGGCGCTGCCCGCGGTGCTACGTCGCGTGCTCCAGTTATGTGCGAGTTTGTGGAAGAATTGCTGCACTTGCGGACCCACGGCTTGCGGCAGCAGCGCCACCGGGTCGTGTCGGTGAACTTGGCAGGCGATGCGCAGGCGCTCGTGCTGCGCGTGGGCTCGGTGATGCGTGGGAAGCTGACCACGCCCGTGATCCACGCGATCTACCCGTTTGTACTGGGCAACACCGTGTTTCTGGACGAGCTCATCCACCAAGAGATCGCCTACGACTGCGCATACTTTTTTTTCTTCAGGAGCGACGGCCAGCTTGAGCGGGAAAGTGTCGAGCTGGGCACGGTCATGGGGCAAGTCGCTGACGAATCTCGCGACCGTCGCGCGCGTGTTTAGTGGCGTGGACGTCCATCCAAATGACGACACTCGTAATTGTACGGAAGGTCAATTACCCTCAGCAATGCGTCGACCGTTTTTCCCACAATCCAACACTTCTATCAACATTTCCGACAGAAAGTATAGTTCAACAATAGCAATAGTCGAGACGGCCGTGCAGCGAACTCGAACTTGTAGTATCCTTTTGTACAGCAGGCTCTTCAGACCGAGCCAGAGGTGGCTTTCAGTTTAGAGTTGAGCTAGAAATTATTTTGGTCCAGTGAAGACACTTCGTCCCTGACTCGTCAATTCGACGACGTGAGTCAGAAATGGGAGGACTTTCACGCGTTTCACTATAATACGATGATTGCGCTAGTCTTCCGTATTCGATTTGCAGATACTGAGGGAAATGACCAATCTGCAGTCGATCCCGCGTCATTTGACACCCATACCCTATTGTGCCTCGGACGCTCCACGACACAATGCGGTTGAACACGTAAAATCTTTGTTTCCACCGGCGGCGGACATTCAATTGTGTGGCAAACCAAAGCCCAAAGCCGCGTCGTATACAGGAGGCAGTCAGTCACCCGCCGTTGGCAGTGCTAGCAGAGTGACAGTCATCACTGCTTGCAAAAGTGCAAACCACAAAGCCGTGGAATGGGGACCATTTGAGCCGCCGATGGGGCGTTATATATTTTGTTTTTAGTCGAAGACGGAGGACAACCTTGGTCGACGTCGTTCCAAGCTGCAGACTCAAGCGTTGTAGGAGGCGACACTCCCGTTCACGGCACGACCTAGCGTGGCGGCCGCTACTACGGCGGAAATCTCACAGAATCGGAGTCTGTCTTACGAGCTTCGTCGGGATTCAGACCCGACTTGCACCGCTTTTGTCCCCAAATTCACAAGTTTGCGACAACGCGCTCCGTTTGCGACGCGACGAGTCCAAGTGTCCGACAGCGAACGCAATTTGGAGCTAATAGCACAACACCACGCACAAGACACGACGACCGGTGACAACGGGTTAACTCATGGAAAGACGACCATTGATTGTCCTGTCCATCTGCGCGGCAATGAGTCAATTTTTTTGGACTCCATTGTGTTACAGCCGAGCATGAACTGTACACTGGAATCGTGACCTTGCGGGCCGAAACCTTCTCATAAAATATCCAGCTTCCACGCTACGCCTTTGAATTAATACTTTCTTGGTCATCGAAGTTTATTGTATTTGGGGCATGCAGACCCCATGCGAGGGCAGAGACCGCGACAGGTGTGGAGGGAAGATGCCGACGATCGCAGTGGTTTCGTCACCCGCGCTACTACTCGTGTTGAGATCGCGCTGTAGTGCTTTCCAGCGCTGCAGAACGCATTGTACACATACTGTGCGCTAGTATTTGACTGTGAGGCGAGAATTCGGCTTCGAAAATTGTTCGTTGTGACGGGGGGTTCAAGTGGACCACGCTATTCAAGTCACGTGTAATTTGTATTTAAACCTCCTCGTGCCTACCCTCGGCTCATATCTACCAACGACAATACCAAGCGACGCTATTTCAGTGTTCGTAAGCCGTGCTCAGCTACCCACACAATAGCCAGATTAACGCAGCTACCGCACACTCCGCTCCGTGAATTGACTGAGCTCGAACCTGGCATTTGGTCCAGTCCACCAAGCCACTGGAAATACAGATGAGTTCTCTCCTTGTACAAAACTTGCAGGCTATGGGCAACAAATCGAAGAATATTTGCGTGGCGTCGGGAAGTAGCCCGTGCCTTTCACGGGCTACTTCCCGGCGCCACGCAAGTATTCTTCGATTTGTTGCCCAGAGTCTGCTTGCACTCTGAGAATACTGCTCATCAAAGCCGCATCAGATCCATCAGATCGCAGTATATGTGCAACGCTGAATCGGAGCTGCCTGGCCAATCTGTCGCTCTTGAATACAGTATTACATTGGCTTCGAAGAATTCGCGCAAGTCGTGAGCCTCAAGAGCTGCTCCTCATCAAGTTGACGGGGCCGGTCCCAACTTCGAACCCTTTCGCTTGCCTGCTGACGACACGCCGTGGTATCAGATCCAAAAAGAAGAAGAAGCTGTTCTGTCCCATACGGCTCCTCTATTGCAGTACCGCACTGTTTAATGGAGTTTGATTTTTGATTTTTGATTTTGACTTCAATCGCACAGCGTACAGTTCGAAACGATCAAGTTTGGACAGCTCCTCATGATTGTCCTTCTTAACCTTTCGATTGATAAGAGCCCGGTTCCCACAAAGACCAACTAAACGGCGCTTCCCAGGGAGAAGATCTCAACCTTGCTTGTGAGCGGCTGCAGTATTGGCGACAGTACTTCCACCGGCGTCTCGCTTGTCACGCGCATTGCCTCCGTGTGATTTTGTCCCAGCCTACGCCCACGTCTCGGATTGGAGGTTCGTTTTTTGTTGTTGTGGTTTTTTGGTCATACGGATGTTTGCACAATTCTCAGTCGCCAGCTTTCGTCCTCGTCGCCACGCCTCGACGGCGGCCCCACAGTTCCCATCTCTCAATGTCTGCTCCACCGGCTCTGTCGACGCCTGAGGTCGCCTTCTGCGGCCTCCAAACGCCCGCGCAGGTGGCCTTGCCACCCCCACCGCCAGCGTCCACGCGCGTCCTTGCCTCTACCGCGCAGCTACTCGTGGGTGCCGCCATCGCTACCTTTGTCTTCGGCCAGCTCTACGTGTTCACCGACAGTTACGATGCCGGTCTCCGCGTTGCGATCAACCAGTGGTGGGGCGTGCCACACGCCGTCGCACTGGTCAACAGCCGCGGCTGGCCGCCTCCTCAACCCCCCGTGATCGGCCATGCCGAGATGGTGCGGCCGACCTTCGCCGTGCTCTTCTTCGTGCTGCCACTGGTTGTCAGCGTGCTGCTGGTCGACTGGCTGCGGACGCTGTCGCTGCGTCGCGTGACCGCGCAGTCGGCATTTCGCGTGGCTCAGCTGCTGCGCCGCAAGCCTCGCGTGTTGGGCCGCCTGTCTCACTGGAGCTACGGCGAGTGGCTCTTCTTCGTTGGGTTTGTGCTGCTGGGCAACGCGTTGGCGTTTCTGTTCGGCTTCCGCCGTCGGCTCACAAGTGCGCAGATCAGCGCCGCGAAGCTCAACAAGTCGCTGGCGCTAGACGACTATTTGGAGCTCGTGGGCGTCACGCTGGGCTTCACCACGATCTACAATCTCGCGTTCCTCTTTCTTCCAGCGACGCGCAACAGCGCCTGGCTCGAGTTCTTCAACCTGTCGTACACCAACGCCATCAAGTACCACCGCTGGCTGGGCGTTGTGACAGTGCTCATGGCGGTGGCACATTGCGCGACGTTCTACTGGCTCTGGCTCCGCAAAGGCACGTGGAGACAGGAGGCGCTGCCGTGCTTCGACTGCCCGCTGGACACGCAGAAAGGCCACAGTGTCTGGTTCAATGTGTTCGGCGAGCTGGCGCTGCTGTGCTTTTTTGCTATCGCCTTGACGTCCCTACCATGTGTGCGTCGTCGGCTCTACAATGTGTTCTACTACACGCATCAGCTGCTGTTCCTCGCAGTGGTGTTGGCTGTAATGCACTGGGGTCCCACTATCTGGTGGGTGCTACCCGCGTTCAGCTTGTATCTGATCAGCCGCGCAGTGTCCGTCACCAATGGCGCGTCGCCCGTGGTCGTCAACGAAATGACAGCGCTGTCGTCCAGCCTCGTGCATGTCATGCTGCACCGCGCGACGGGTCCGCAGGGTCAGTACAAAGTGGGCCAGTTCTTGTACTTGAACGTGCCCGCCATCTCCAAGCTGCAGTGGCACGCGTTCACGATCGCTGACTCGCCTCTCTCACATCCAACGACGATGACAGTGCTGGTCAAAGCGTTAGGCGACTGGACCAGTCGGCTCGCGGCCCACGCCTACGAATGCAGGCAGAAGAACGTTCTCCCAACGATCTACGTGGATGGATTCTACGGCGCGTCACTTGAGTTGTACGACGAGTACGTGACGCTGTGTCTCGTAGCCGGTGGCATCGGCGTGACGCCGGTGCTGGCGGTGCTGGACGACCTCACAGCCAAGTTGTCGATGGCCGCAGGAGATCCAACGCTGCTGCCGACTCAGCGCGTGGTGTTCATGTTCTCGTTCCGCGAGTTGCCGCTGTTAGAGCAGATCGTGCCAACGTTGGCGCGACTACGGGAGTTGGATCCGACAGAGCAGTGGATCACGTTCCACCTCCGGATGACAGCGGTGCTGACAGACGACATACTGGACGCTAAGCTGGCGCATGGCACTGTGTCGACTCACCAGCAGCCGATCACTCAATACGCTGATCCATCGCGTATACGTCGAGCATTCACCCAACCGCTGCAGTCCTCGAGGTGTTTGAAGGCGTTGGCGGTTGGCGGCACGGTCCTAATCGCTGTGTTGTTGGTCGTGTATCTCGAGTTTGGCAAGAACGGGCCTAAGATCAAGCGCAACGGAGCGCAGCTGTGGCCGTCGCAGCAGTTTGTCGAGATCGCGGCTGTGATAGTGGCGACTCTGGTGGTGCATGCGATGGTGGGGGTGGAATATGTGCTCGTCACTCGTCGCAGCTTTCTGAGCCTGGATGAGACGACCAAGCACACTGAACGAGACAGCAGCCTTGTGAGCCACGCTGGTGCAGCAAACCGCCAGTCGCTGCAGACGCTCCAAGTGCACACATACCGCGATCTGCTGAACGAGTGGGGCGTGCGCGTGGGCGAGCGCTTGGCCATCGCAAAGCTGCTGCAGCAAGTGTACGAGCAGCATGGGAACTTGAGCTTTGGCGGTGGAAACACGACGATTGGTGTGATTGCGACGGGACCGGATGCGCTCAAGCGCGCAGTGGGAGAGGCAATCTCACAGATCGACAGCGCGGCGTTTGATCTGCGCGAAGAGGAGTTTGATTTGTGAGCATAGCAGCGCAGTGCAGTACGTGTCATCAATAGCGAACATAAACATGAACGATCCAACTAGAACATCAAATTGGCGAGTTGAAGTGGTCTTGTGCATAGACGGTACTGAGGACTACTGATGAGAGTTTATGGACAAGACGGTTCCGTACTACTCCGCAGCTTCGTCAGCATGCGACGCTACTTTGTTTTCACTTAACTCTTATTGGCAGACTTGAGATGCATCTTCTGGACTGTTGCAATGAAGTTTCAGATCTTGCGCTACAGAGTCGCCCAAAATCCACTACTGTCTCTATTCTGTAGTGCGGAAACGATAGGGAAGACCACATGCTGTCTCCGTGAGCCAGGGCGGTTGAGCTCGTTTGCGACGATCTCATGGTCGCTGATGAGCCAAAGTGCGGTCAACTCGCCAACTTGGCCAGAACACGGCCCGAGAAAATGTTGATCAGGTCCACGTATCTCCTCCTCGGATCAGATGCAGCGGAACTGGGCCGGGCCTCGACCGTAAAGTGGGGTGCAGCTGCATTATATCGGGTTGAAGATCTTCTCTCATGAAGATTATCATATAAAAATAACTCGTCGTAGCCACAACCTCATAGCGCAGAAGTGGCCGTCTCTCGCTCCCAGCAGCGGCGCGGAAATATGAGCTCAGCGGCACCGTTGACTCTGACTTCCAAGCGCCGCAGACTCCGCGACTCTCCGTTCCTCCAGCCGCTCGCGCAGCGTCCGCTTGAGCCAGCTAAGAAAAATGTTGCGCCGCCTACGCGGAGTCCCAACCACCCGCCACGTTTCCCACACACAACGCGTCAGCGCTGGCTGCTGGAAGCGCTGGAGCTGATGGAGGCGACAACTGTCTCGTTGGAGCTGCAGAGCCGACTGAGCGACTCAGTGCAGCACAAGCGAGAGCTTGATACAACGATGATCGACTTCCCGTCACTAGAGACGCCGACGGTACTCGCGTTGACCACGATCATGGCCTACCAAGAACCACCAAAGTGGGGCAAAGAGGCGAATATGTCCGTGAAAGAGCCACCTGTGTGTAACCCTAGGTACGCCCCACTCCCGCTCTACGTCCGAGGTGACTGCAAGCGATCCCCTACGAAGCCCCCACATCGGCTTCCAGTGAGCACTGCAAAGCGGCTCAGCATCAGTACCTTGGTCTCCAAAGAGGTACGCCTTTTGAACGACCTAGTATATGGAGGAGTTACAAGGACTGACACTTTTCGATGCATCGATTCAGATGGTCATCAAGTTGCAGACACATCTGGAAGCTAAGATCAAGGGCAACCACTGGCAGAACGAGATTCGCTCGCGCTTGGCGCGGCCACTCAGCGCCTCCGTGTTCAGCACTCGCGACGAGCAGCTCGAGCACGAGCTCGCAGCTAAACAGTATCGCTCTGAGCGTCCACTCGCCATTGGGAGCGCGCCACTGTATCCTTATTCACTCGAAGCTCACGCCTGGAGCCGACGCATCGGTCGCATGTACCGCATCCGCTGCTACCGCCGAGAGCTTCTCTTCAACGTACGGCGACTCGCTATCACGATCCGCTACTTCCACCGCGTCGTGCTGCCCTGGCTCGTCAAGGCGCATCGTCGTCGGCGCCGCGCCGCCATCAAGATCCAACGGCGACTGCGTCGCTTTCTCCACTGGAAGCGCTTTACTCTGCGGCCGTTTGCGCAGCGGTTTGTTCAAAACGTGGTCCGCCACGCGTGCCTGCGCGTCAACGCACGCTTTGTCGTCGCCGCGAAACTGCGACGGCTCGTCTATGCTCGACGGGAGCGCGAGCTCTTTGAGCGCCAGCGGCGTCACGTGCTGTTCCGTTGGGTGGCCAAAACGCGTGTGGCTATGTTTGTCCACAAGGTCTGGTGTGTCAAGTGGTTCAGCGGCAAGCGCGAGCGCAACCTTGTGCGGCTACGCGACGAAGTTACGCAGCTGGAGGCTTCCGACGCCGCCGTCCACGTCGAGTACTCCACCATCTTCATCACGGCGTTTGGGCGGAAATTACTCAAGAAGGAACTGACTGCTTGGCGGCAAACGCTCTCAAAACCCAAGCCACCAGCGATAGCGGTAGCTGGTGATGCGAGCGACCCGGCGATTGTGCGCCTGCGGCAGTGCTTCACTGTCTTTGACATGGACGGCTCCGGCTCGCTCGACCTGGACGAGTTTGAACTCATGCTCGCGTATCTGCGCTCCTCACTGGCCAGGAACAGCAACGCGAACGCAAACGGAACGAACGCCAAGCGCGTCGAGCTCACGACGGCGCAGGCGCACGATCTGTTCGAGTCACTCGACGGCGACGGCAACGGCAAAGTCTCGTGCGACGAGTTTGAGCTCTGGTGGCTGACAACGCAGCAGCGCAGCAGCACTGGCGACGCGGTGGCTTCAGGCTCAGCGTCTGTATCATTGCTGTCCACGGGCCTGGATCAGGTCGTGCTCACGGGCCATGGCATGCTATTCTGGCTGCTGGGTAAGAAGCAGCAGCTCGAGCGCAAATTCGTCAAGAAACTGATGGTCAAGAAGGCGCAAGACTGTGCGAAGCGCGCGCTGGTGGAGAGCTGGCGGCAGCAGGAGACGCGTCCAGACGATGAGACGCGGCGCTGTGGCCAGTGCGCGCGTCGGTTCGGACTGCAGCGCGATCGTGCCGACCACGTGAAGCATCAGTGCGAGTCGAGCGAGGGTCAGTGGGTCTTAGACGCGTTCCTCTGGAAGCGGTGGGGGCGCGAGGAGGAGTTGCGGTTGCTGGAAGAGGAGGCAGGAGATGAGGAGGGGGAAGAAGAAGAGAGCGTTGGGCGCAGTGAGAGTGTTGGAGCGCGGACATACAGATAGTCTCAACAAGGATGGGATGCGTGGTGGAGCTCGCAAAGCAGGCCGTGTTTCGGAGAGGTGGTGCTTATGCCCATTGTTGTTGACGGTCTGATCCACCTTCCGGCTTCTATGGAGCATTCAAAAAATTGAAGCTCAAGTGAATAAAATCAACCACAAGATCGCGCGCGTGGCGGAGGCCGCAGCTGCGTTTGTCGATCGGTCCCATCGCTTGCACCGCCTGCTTGGAGCACTTGAAGAGAGTTTATCCGCGATGGTCTGCGATGGGTCTGCGATGTGGTTCTAGAGGAAATGCAGCTGCACGTAGCACTGCCGCCACTGCCTCGCGAGTCACGACCAAACCGAAGTCCATGCCATCCGGCCCATGTTCCAGTTGTAAAGGCTACAACGCTGGCCGTGAGCGTCAATCCTGACAGTACCAGGCGGGTAGACGGCGCAACTTCTCGTGGCCATGAAAACGTCGCCAGAGACCATTTTTCGGTAGGCCTCTCCAGTGGATCAATGTACTGGATATTGGAGCGTGTTGTGCGTGTCTGCGTGTCGCTAGATTCCCCCCTCAACCATTCTCAGAAAGACTGGCCATGCCACGTCGCCGTCGCTTCGGATCGTCCGGCTCCAAACGGACTGTCTTCGTCCATGTAGTCTGTGTGGTCTCAGCTGGTTTGCAACCAACAGTACTGCCAGTAGCCTGCTGCCGGTACAGTACAGTGCACCGTCTAGACTCTTTTTTGGTTCTTGAGGGCGAGCTCGATGGAGCATCCGAGGACGAATCCCACCGTTTCGTTTGACCACAAAAGCACGCGCATCAGTGCAACTATTATACTAGTACAGTATCCCCAACCCCACGAGCTAGACTAAGCCTGCATGTACCCTCACCGTTTGGAAGTCGTAGTCGTTCTTGGTAGTCTTCCACATCGCATTGTTCCTGTTGTACTGACAATTGCCCAATATGCATCGGCTTCGGCTTCGGATATGGTTCACCATGTCCCGAACACTTGGTCGCTGAGACCATGAGATTTCTGGCGCTCCCCAGACGTGCCCGCGCTCAGAAATCGAAGTGGATTGGGCAGGATTTGAAGTGGATCAGGCAGATACTGTACGTACTGTACTATTGGACTATTGTACTCTGCTACTGACGACTGTACGTTGTGCTGCACGTCTCGTTCTTATCACAAGGCACGATCACATGGCATGTGCTCACCAGAGGCGGCTGGTCTCAATCACTGCGTTTGAGTGGGAGCATCATTGGCACTGCGGCACGCAGTAGCTCTCCAATGAGGTGAGACATAAGATACCAAACCAGCCAATCAGCGTACGAGACGCGTGCGCCTGGTTCATCAACTAATATCACGTACCCTTTTTTAATTTATTCTCATGTCCAGTTGGATCTCTGATTCCTGTCCAGAGTGGGTCCTCTGACCTGTGTAAATAGATACCCCGATTATTTCTGATTCCCATCCTGGCTAAATGGATCTATGATTCAGGACCCGTGAGAGGGCTTGGACACAATGAGGGCAGCAGGCACGCGCCTTTGATCCACCCCTCTTTCGTACAGTACGTTAAGTATAGTACTACAGTGCAGTATTGCTGAAGGTCCCGGCGATCCGCCTCTAGACAGGCGCACACCCGCCCGTCTCTTCGCCGTCTCTGTCGCCAAAAATGGGATGTGAAGCCGCTGTACCCATGGAACAATTGACCGTTTCCTGCCTCGAGTCTGTTGACGCCAGTGGCGTCACGCCACACGCACAATTGACCTTTCAACATTTCTGTGTCCTGTGGAATGCGCAAAACCAACTGCCCAGCTTCACGCCTGGTTCAACGCTGCCACGTGCCTCTCGGGCTCGCAGCACCAGTCGCACGCCGCGAGTGCCATCGCAACGTCGTTGGAAAGCGCGTGCCGCAGCCAAAAGGGTCCAGACTCGCGCCACCAACCGTGACCAGCTTTCCCACCGGATGACGGCTTGCTCACTTGGTGACGCGACCTAGATGATGGCAAAGAGCTGGCCCCCACCACCACCGCCAACACGTCGCCCGCCTGTCACTTCTACAGCCTCCCGTCTCAAAGGCACAGGACTCGTGGTGAACGTTCGTATCCGGTCGGTCGCGGATGCCCTTGCTCCTGCCCGGCCCATCCATTCTTCTGGTCCGTCGGATCCGTCGGTCTCGCTCACTCTCGGATTCTCCGCCAAGCCCACACGCACCTTCAGGATATTAGACCAGGACTCGCCATGGCGCCGGCTCATGTGCCACTGACGCCCAACCAAGACGGCTACATCTCGGTCAAGACCCCGGAAGGCCAGGCCTCTTCCTACGATGCCAAGCGAGGTGTCTCCGCTTGGAGCTCTCGCTACCGCTTCGTAGGTAACGCCGCGCAAGTGCTCATCGTGGCCTCGATGGTGCTCTACGTCTTTGGCCAGCTCGCCTACTTCACGCCGATGTTCAAGGAAGACATCCAGGGGACGCTGCGGAAGTGGTGGAACGTGCCCGAGAACCAAGTCAAAGGGGCTCCAACCACGGGCCACAGCGAGATGGTGGTGCCCACGTACTTCTTCCTGTTCGCCATGGTCCCGCTCTTCATCAGCGCGCTGCTGATCGAGTTCATGCGCCACTTCAACATGCGCCGCCTCTCATCGCAGTGCGTGCTCAAGCTCGCCATGGTGCTGCGCCGCAAGCCGGCGCTGCTGGGCACAGTCTCGTACTGGAGCTACGGCGAGTGGCTGTTCTTGCTGGGTGTGGTCGGCGGCAACATCGTTGTGTTCTACCGTTACTTCTCGGCTCGCGTGGACAAAGTGAAGGCGCGCTCGAAGGATGGCCACGTCAAGCTCGACACGTACTTTGAGGCCGTCGGTCTCACGTTCGGCTTTTCGTGCATCTTCAACTTGGCGTTCCTCTTCCTGCCAGCCACTCGCAACTGCGCGTGGATGGAGTTCTTCAACGTCTCGTACGCCAACGGCATCAAGTACCACCGCTGGCTGGGCGTGGCCACCGTGGTCACTGGCCTCCTCCAC
>JAADWZ010000549.1:0-19774 GCA_023336445.1 Pythium dissimile
GTGGAAGTACCTGACCGCTTACGCTCAAAAAATATTCGTCCGAGACAGGCTCGTCAGCGCTGACAAGATCGAAATTATCCGAAGCTGCTCGTCATCATTCGTGGCGAAGGTCACTAAGGACGGAAACTACCCGTCGAATACGCTGTCGATCTGGATGACCGCGTATCGCCGTGCTCGTG
The DNA here is from genome assembly GCA_023336445.1 of Pythium dissimile. Lineage (NCBI taxonomy): Eukaryota > Oomycota > Peronosporomycetes > Pythiales > Pythiaceae > Pythium > Pythium dissimile. The sequence goes on from JAADWZ010000549.1 coordinate 180, forward strand.
CGGCTACTTTGCGTTCATGAAGGCTTCATGTGCTCATGTCACTGTCGCACTTCGCTCCGTTAACAGGCTGTCCGATCTTGAATCGTATTTTGACTCCAGTTGGACGACCGAATCGTACAAGCGGGCTTACGACCCGTCGCTCAAGATGAAGCCCTACGTTATCAAGGATGACTTGCTACGCTTCGAGCGACATGTCCCGCCCCTGGTGCCAAAGAAACGTGGTCGTCCAAAGAAATCTACGAAGCTAATCGAATCGCAACAGGCCAGCAAGGACCTGAAGAAGAAGGCCTACAAATGCACAGTATGCAATGGAAGTGGTCATAACAAGCGGTCTTGCACGAACAAGTGATCTGCGGCGAGTCAAACGAGCGGCGCCGTCTCCACAAGACACATTTCAATAGTGGATGGTATATTTCACCCATTTTTCCTAAATCAACTTTGAAAACTACATTTTGGTATATTATCCATATTTATGTTGGCCGGAAACGACAAAATGGTATATTTTCCATATTTTTGAAATGCTTGGTATATTTATCACAATTAAGTTGTAAAATGGTTTAATATCCCCAGCTCCCCTTATTTAATTCATGGTTTGTGGTATCGTGGTATTTTATTCATGTTTTCAGACTACTTCCCTGACTCGACACCTTCAGAATCAGAAATATGGGCAATCAACTCAACTGCCTGGATCAATGTCGGACGCACCAAGAGCAGCAACATCGGCTCTTGGTACTGCAGCAAGGTAAGCTCACGCTTGCATGGAGTTGCTCTCACCTTGTACCGCAAGGTTTTGCTCACCAGTAAGCTGTCACCTCGCAGGCGCTCTCTTCAAGCGCAAGAAATACGTCCTCGGCATCCAGTCGGGGTTGGAGACGATTCGCCTTCGACTCTCTGGCGATGAACAGTTGTGAGGAACCTGCTAGCGTCCTATGCGGTGCTCATACGCATTTCTTACTCCCTTTGTTATCTGACTTCAAGTTTTCTCTGGAACCCACACGAGGGCAACAAGACTCCAACGAAACTGGATGTGAGCATCATCGGCACAGTCGAAGTGCAAGGTTAACTTTGTCTACTACTACGTAGTATCAGTAGTTCAGCACCTCGATCGCAATTGAACAGCCTCACGCTCTCCGTGCGCTACGATGTAGGAAACAATGGATTATCGATTGTTTCAAGAAAAGGAGAAGTTCTCCTGGGCTTGGAGGCTGAGAGCGAAGAGCTGCGCGATGAGTGGGTGCGTGGTCTAAGTGCTTGTCGTGAGCATCACTTCTGGAATCAGAGTAACTCACCTCGGATGTTATGGTACTTGATTCAAATTATTTTGATCATAGGTCACCAATTTGCAGCTCTTGTGCGACGACGGAGATGAAAGTAGCGAGACGCTGGAGGCTGTCCAATCTGGGTCCAGATTTCGGAACATGATCCAAGACCGAAAGAAGAAGCACGCGTATTGGGCACAGCGAATGCAGGAGCTTGAAGACCGGAAGAGGGACGCAGAGGAAAGAAAGAAGCAATTCGCGGGAGTCGGCATGAAGTACACAGCCCTCGCGATGAGTAGTCGCGTGTCGTCAGCCAAATCCGAAGACTGACAGACCAAGTCGGCCAGCTATGAGAGCGTACGGTACTATGCGCAGAGATCCGAAAGCACACAACAGCAAGCGTGATTTGTCATGTTAAATAACAGGGCGAAACCCGGACGCAACGAATATCTAGGTGACCTACTATGAACGAATGCAGGTTTCTAGCTCAGGGACAATCGGCAAAAAAGTCGGAGATGCCTTCCGTTTCATCCAAATTGAAACAGAAGTCGGGGTCCGTCTACATGATCGCATTGTCATTGTCCAATTCTCCATGATCACAATAAAGGCTGCTCGACCTACCTTCAGTGGAGCCAACTTGAACAGTCCACTATCAGAGTCGTATGATTTCTGAACAGAAACCTGTGAGGTCATGTAGCATCAATAAATCTAACTAGTCCAGGTTCATACCTGCTCCAATGACGCAATAGGACTTGGAGGCACTGAAGGGACTGAACGGACTGGTAGTGCAGCTGCATCAGCGCCGCTCGCTAGCTGTCGAACCAAGAAAACGTCGACGGGGCCATCTGATTCACAAAACATTAACAGCCATCCATCTAAATTTGTGAAATGAAAACTCACCGGAAGACTTCAGGAAGATTTGGTAGCGCCGCTTACCGCTTGGCATGCCTTCATCCGGATCCGGGACCTCCAACGTGGTTCCTGGTGGTGCCTTGATAGCCATCACACTTTGGTCTTTGAAGCTTTCGAGACTACGCATGTCGTCATGCGTGGTGTACGAGAGACTTTCAAACCCACCCTTCTCGAAAGCCTCTTCCTCGTACAGCCTCCGAATGCTCTGGCTGACGGCCTTGATGTGCTGGTCGTACTTGCGTTCTTCCTTCATCAATTCTGAAATCGTCTGAAGGAGATGTTCCATGTCTTGGACATTCTCAGATGAGCCGAGATTACCGCTTGCACCCCTACGATCAACATCGAAGCGTGAGTTTATAATCTTTCGCAGCGCGTTTTGGGTTCCACGCCGAGTCACTGACGCACTTCCAGTGGATGTTGTTTTTCGAGGTCTTCTCGATCAGCCCTATTCCTTCCAACACGTTGGTGATATCGTAGATGCGACGTTTCTGCTTGGAAAATCTCACTGAGCTAATCGCACCGATAGCTAGTACAATCGTGTTGCTGTTCGTACCTGGACGCCCAACGATACGGCGGCGCTGTTCAGATCGAGATCTCCAGTCGTCGACGACTGGATCAAGTCGACGAACTTCTTCGTCAAAAGTCCAAGCGAGCTATCATATCGGCTAGCAGGAGACGCCTTGGCACTCCCCACAGTTGCTTCATAATTTTAGATTAGGTACCGATCACAACGGAGCATTAGCCATCACCGCAGCAATCCTGATTGCTTGATGTGGTCGGCTGTAGTACCTGGAGTCGTTGCGTGCGACGGCGTGTACTGTGGTGTGGAGGCAGTTGTGGGGGTGATCGATCGTGCCGGCGACTCGGGCTCGTCCTGCTTTGCCTTCGCGCGCTTTGCTTTGCGCTTCGCATCGTCCTCCGCCGCCTTCGACTTCACCATTCCTCTGTCCTGTTGTTGTCGGGTTTGCCATAGACAAACAGCAATGTACCATTCTATAGAGGTGCATTATATCTACTAGAAAAGGTATTCAGGTTATTGAGGTAACTCGTGTCAACAAGGCCGACGCCGAGCGACCATAATCGAATCGGGCCATCGAATCTAGTGGGTAAGCATGGGCAGCACGCAGAGCGCGGAGAAGCGCAAGGATTCCGAGTTGTACGAAGAAGAGGAGATCGAGGAGAATCGTACGTGCTCAAGCACAGACTGGTAGCGAGGGAGGATATAGGGGAATTGGACTAACTACCGCGTCCATCTCAGCGCATCATGTCGAACTCGGCGACCAGAACGCTGTGCGAAACATCTTGGACGACGCCATCATTGAGTACTGCCAAGGACGCAAGGACTACGTCCTTCACTACGGATGGGACAACGTCAAACTCATTTTGATGGTCGTGGCGACTGTGATTGCGGGCGCTTCTCATTTTTATCGAACGCCCGCGATCACTGAACGCACTCTGATTTACTCCTGTGTCATCGGGTGAGTGGCCAAAGAATCCGAAATTTGGTTATTGTGGCTTCCTAAATTTCCTTGCGCAGATTTTTCGCGATTCACGCGGTGTTGCTGGCGTACACTGTATTCGTCGAGCGTGATATTCTCCTGCGCATGTCGAAGGCGGTGAGTTTTCCGAATTCCGTCACCTCTCCATTACCCCGCAGATTAGTCTGATATTACTTACTTGGTTTATCTCCAAGGGAAAACCAACTCCAGTGGTGATGATCAAGACGAACCTCCCTTACACAGAACCGAACTACACAGTGGAGATCCAGTTGGACGCCAAAGCGAGTCACCTAGTGAAGCAAGAGCTGTACGTTGGCAAGTTTTTCGACGCTGAAGGTTTCTTTGACAAGCAACACTTCGAGAAACAATTTAAGGCTCTCCTGACTCGGTTCGAGACAGAAAAGGCCAAGTAGGGTCGACTTCATTGTGCGGTAGTGGATTGGGTTGACATCACTATTGAACGCAATCATACGCTGTCGTTGTCTGGGTTTTTGTACGTGACCATGGTGTCCACTTTGTGGATCTAAACGAAAGGTGGACAAAGAAACAATGTCAAGAAAGCGCCAGTAAGAGAAGCGCACAAAGCAAGTTCAGTCAGTTATCACAGTTACCTTCGTTGAGAACGATCGGAGACGGACCTCGGTTGGGTCTTTGATGAATCGCGGATCCGATTCTTCCCACAAGTCAGGGACTTCGGATTTCTTGTCCGTGTAAACGAGCAGATCAAAGGTACATTGCTCTTCCAGAAGAGGCAAGAACGACACGCTCGCTGTGATCTGACGGATGATTGCTTGGATCTCCGACATGATCTCTTTCACTGGTTTAACGGGGGCAGGTCTGTGAGATCGTCAATAGAGAGAGTGAGTATAGAATGTTTGAGGCACGGATCGTATTTCGCATACTCGGTGGCCTTTGGTTGCTCCGCGTGAACCTCAAACGCCCAGCGCTCAAGCACTTCCTTAGATTCGAGTCCAGTGACAACGATAACTAGCTTCTGCACCTGGCCCTTCATCAACCAGTCTGAAAATGCACAGCTTTAAGGGTGCATTGTGCATGGCCCTAGACGCTTTTGCACATGGAGTATACCTGAGAGTTGATCGAGGAATTTCTTAAAAAAGGCGCTCAGCTTCTCGTCGTCAGTGACCAGCATATTCAGTCCATACTTCTGCTCCTGCTTGAAACTCTCTGGGGGGTATATTCCGCGCTGATACAGGATACTAACCAAGCGTACACATCGTTTGCAATGCACAAAAGAATCTATGCCCGCATACAGCCCAGCCATACCTGTTGATGCCGTACGAGAAGAACTCGGTGACGATGTCCACTGAGCCTTTGAGCGTGATCACGTTTTCGGATTTTTGAGATGTAGCCTGCTCAGACGGCACTATTAGCACCTTGTAGCACGCACACTATCTGCACGTCACGCGTGTGGGCGGGCACTCCGCGGCTTCGACGGCGACTCAGCACGCACCATGGTCGGTTGCAGGAACGACTTCTTCGCTTCCACGATTGTGGTCTCAAATTCAAACCTAAGACCTGTCAAAGTCGATACGGGTTGTCCTTCAAGCCCACCCGGCAAACATTCGAACGGGTTGGGGCGGGAAGTTGTCACTCCCACTTCAACCACCAAGGGAAAGCAAGATGGAGAACGTGCGCGCGTGTCTGCACAGTCAAGAGAGCTCACGCGGGCTTCGTGGCCCGCGTGAGCTCTCGTGACTACCATCCGCTTTATGGTGGCAGTCGCTTACTCATGCGGATGTGGATACAACAGCAAAGCGGGGGTGGAAGCGGTGACGAGAACGACAACGCCGACGAAGAACTCGTATACATGGCGTTATTCTTCGACCAAAGAGAGCTCGGTGTAGCGGTGTATGATGCGGTCACTACGCGAATGCGTATAATGCAGCTCGGGGTTGGCGCCCACCAAGATCTGATTAGTGTGGGTGACTTACTTTCTCATCCACCCCTTTTCCGGGAATCTTGTATGAACGAACATCCACATTTGCATGCTTTTAATTGTTCAGGTCATAAAACAAATCCTCAAGCAATTTGGCGTGCATCGACTCTTGCTGTCCACTCGCAACGCGACAGCACATGGACTTTTGCAGTCCTTACGAACAAACGCAAAGGACATCAAAGTGACAATCCGAAAGGTAGAGGTCAAGTGTGCTTCAGTTCAGCCTTTCTCGAAAAATGACTCACAGTAAGGTTGATTTGCGATTGTGCAGCATTCAGGTACTCTCTCCTCAAACGCACAACTCCCCTATATGGCTTAACTGTTAATTTTGCGAAAATGTAGACTTCAGCTACGTTCGTGCGTGTCAAGCAATCGAGCGCGTCAGAATCGCGGGGACATGGTGGAACCGGGACTCATTGGGCCACGAAGTGACAAGGTCATCACAGTTTCTTGCGACGTGTACGCGCGTGGAATGGACGAGATACTTATTTTGCATCGTTGGCTCTAGACAAGAGATTTACAAGTTCCTTGGGAGCTATTTCGATTTCGACTGCAAGCCTCTCATTCAAGCTGCCGGAGGCAAGCTGACCCAACATATCGCTAAACATGGGGAGCCCTCCTGACGTGATATCGTATTTGGCAGCTCTTCTCGGCTATCTCGGCTCTGAGAAGGTGCACATACTATTGATTCCTCCGTTTGATAGCGCAGCGTCTTATTCCACGTGGATACGAGCAGATTGGCAACCAACTCGAGACAATCACTTCGGTTTGCCTATCCACCGTTGAGCGAGTCCATCTTGATGGCATCATGCACATTGACAGCGGGAGCTTTCAATCTCTGCAGATTTTCAGCGAGGTTCGTGTTATATTCCTCACCTTTGTGAAGTTTACGAACGCTCACTTTTGTTGCACACGCAGGAAACCCATCCATGTCTGGTGAAGGTAGGCAATGCTGTAACTTGTCCTCGAGCTAAATCAAATGACTTAATTTGGTCCATTCTCAGGAATCCGGCCGGGCCAAGGAAGGTTTTAGGTACGCAACCATCGTTTTCCGATCAATCGACCGTGAATAAGACTATGGAGTCCCCGTTGTAGCCTCTTCGGATTGCTGAATCGGACAATGACAAAGGCGGGCTCTTCGCTCCTTCGCCACTGGATGCTCGCACCTCTTGTTCAACCGTCTGCAATTGATAAAAGGCTTGATGCAGTTGAATTTTTTGTCGCTGCTGAAAGGGAAGAAATCCACAAAGCCGTTGTAAGTCCAAAAGCAAACTTTGACATGCAGGAGCTGACATTGTTTGCAGCGAGTGAAGCTTAAAGGCATCAGTGATATCTCAAGAATTTTCAACAGAATCCGTGGACGATGTGCCTCTGTTTCCGAGTGGAGCAAACTCAACCAGTCGATCTCCATATTCTTAGAGATTCAGTACGTAAATAAGTGGCACACAGTGGATCGAGACGAACGTATGTATTGCTTAACGATTTTTCAATTTAGATCGCTGCTCCAAGACCATCTTTCGGAAGAAAGCGAGTCCAGACTGCCAGATCTCATATCTGGCACGCTTGATGAAAAATCCGTAGTGCACGTCAGCAATCTCTTGGGCAATATCATCGATTTCGAGGAGAGTCTACAAGACGAAATCATCGTGATCAGGGCTGGTGTATCGGATGTTCTGGATGCAGCCCGGTCGAAATACCAAGATTTGGACCATGTAAGTTCAACAGTATGTGTGTGTGTTTGGGATGGGGGGGGGTCTTGCTCGCCGAATTGCTAAATGTGCGTTGCTGAAGGTCCTCACTGAAGTCGCGTACCAAATCCAAGAAGCCCATTCGAGTTTGTCTTCGATTACTGTCCAGTATATTCCTCAAGTTGGCTACGTCATCTGCTGCGATGCCCCGACAACACTGTCAGATTTCGTTTTTCAATTTCAAGAGGATGATGCAACATTCTACTACAAGGTAAGTTGTTTTGAAATGAAGAGATTCAGCCACCCGCATGCCGCACTCAGGTGAGTACTGCAATATTCCAGGATGCAAGCTGCCGCGATTTGGATGCTTCCGTTGGCGACATTTTCGGTACGCCCAGGTTTCGAGATTTTCTCCCATGTGGCGATAGTTTCACAGCGTTGTCGTTTGGAGAAAAGGCTTTATTTTGGACCTACAGCGAGGTGAGCTGAGAATCATCATTGATTGCTATGATTTTAATCGTTACGTGCCATTTTAAAATATTGATGCGTTTTGGTCCAGAGCTTGTCGAGGAAGTCACGGTCGCCATTCTGCAGTTCGAACACTCCATTTTTGGTACGCTAACAAACTTTGCAGGGTGGTGAGCAATGAAGTAAAACTCGATATTGTCATGTAGAGATGGTCACGATTGTTGGTCTTCTCGATTGTATTTCGGCACTGGCCGACGCAGCTCGAACACTCAATCATAGAAGGTTTGTCGATCAACGAATATTTTAATTCAGACCACTTATAGCGTGCAATGAAATCAGGCCGACAGTCACCAATGGTGATGAATTCGTAGTCAAGCAAGCTCGCCATCCACTTCAAGAGTTAAACGTCGACCGTTTTATCTCGAACGATGTCTGTTTGGACTCAAACACCTCGATCATGCTATTGACGGGTCAAAACGGATCTGGTGAGAAAATCTTATTCGGCTACTACTCATCATCACTAACTTGATCGGTGGGAAAAGGTAAATCAGTCTATCTTAAAATGGTCGGGCTTCTTCAGTTTATGAGCCAGATTGGAGCATTTGTGCCAGCTGAGAAAGGTGATGTTTCCTCCAAAAAGAGCATTCAAAATCTTCGCCGCTAGTCTCATTTGCGTTGACGACAGCTACCATCGGTACCGTGGGCAAGATTTTGACAAGAATTCATAGGTGAATTCTTCCAACCACGGCGCATCATGTCCGGAGATTTGATAGCCTTCCTTCTGAGTGGTTGTAGTGTGGAGACTGCCACAATCTCCCAGAGTTCATTTACCATCGATTGCAACCAGGTGCTACGTGATCTCAAATTTGGACGTAGATCTATATCTCATCTTTCACATAGATATCTTGGATGCTCAAGGAAAAGCAGTGTCCGGCACTGTTCCTCATTGATGAATTCGGAAAAGGAACTGCCGAAACTGACGGTACCGCGCTCCTGGTAAGTTCAAGTACGCAATTCTTTCACTCTTTGGCACTCATAACTGTCCTCCAGGCGTCAATCATCAACCATTTTAAATCACTGCGAAAGCAAACACCCAGACCTCGCGTAGTGATAACGACACATCTATTGGTGAGACGAGCGTGGCCTGCCAACTTGACAAAACGTTTCCGTGACTACACTTGTGATCGTAGGATGTGTTTCGGATGAAGCTGGTGTCTGCTCTATCTCAATCTCCAAGAACGTTGGACTCTTCAAGCTCTGACGCATGCACGATCTCAGCTGATGGCGTCAAATTTTCGATGATGGCATCATCGGAGACTTCCGACGATTCCCAGTCCGTCCGCATGTTCGCTCCGCTGCATGAACTTCGGGAAGGAGTGACGCTCTCAAGTAACGCACTTGGTTGTGCTTTGTCGTGTGGTGAGTCTATGATGAATAGTACCATGTCCCTTTGATACGCAGAACCAGTTACCCTTGCATTGTTTAGGTGTTTCATCCACGATCGTTCAGCGTGCTTCGGACATTATCAACTTTCGGAAAAGCGGAAAACATATCCCGCCTCTAGCTCAAACAACATCATCGCAAATTTGGCAAGACCAACTAGTCGCACATTTCGTGGGTGTTGAGAATTGGGTATCGGCTTCAGATACCTCCCTGGCGACGTTTAGAGTCATGCTTCGTATGGACAAGCACAGGAAGAAACCATCCCAACACTAAACAAGCTATATCCGCGCAGATTTCTCTCAGTGAATTGGCCTACACGAATACAAAATAGAAACTTCAGTGGTATGTCGCTGCGACTCGTACCACACGGGCTCACTTGGTTGACATTGGGATGGAAACATTGAGAATTTCATCCAAGAGGCCGTCGTCGGTTGTGTCTGGTGGAAGTTCGTTGCAGTCGTCAGGACGTGGGGTGTCGTGATCCATCGTCGACGCGATTGAGTCATCGCTCCAAACTGCAGTTTCTGCATAAAATGACTCGTCCGATAGTTCACTAGACCACCACGCAGAAGGTGTAGATGCGGTACTGAGCATTTTGATTTCGGGCTCCCAACGAGCCGAGGGGGCTTCAACAGTGTAGACGTCCATGATCGTCTGTGTCTTGGTGTCGAGCAAGTCACTCACAATCTCTTGGCGGATTCTCTCCAAGTACGCGGGATCGGGGCCATTTGACGGGAGACCTCCGTAGGCATATTCAATTTCCTACAGATGGAGAGTATAAAAGCTTAGTTGCTGATAGCACTAACAATTACCGCGGATTGGACTCACCTCAATTTCTTCCGAGAGAGCGCGCGGTGGTGTCGCGATGTTGAGCACTGCGGTCTTAGCTTTCTTCGAAGAAGACGGAGTGGGCAAGTTGGGATTCACCTTCCTCTTGAGTTCGCTCTGGCGCTTGCTCGAGAGTTCAACCCCGGGCTTCTTGTTGGGTGTGCGGTGCTGGTTCGAGATATCACCCAGTGCTCGTCTGTTTACGCCAATCGTGCCAAGGTGCGTCAGCAACATCGACGAGGGAGTGCGCAATATACCAATACGTACCTTGGCTTTTTCGTCGTACTGCTGCTCTTGTCGGACACCTTCACCGATTTAGGAGTCGAATACGGGTGGAGTTTTCCAGAATGGGTTTGCGCTTTGGTCGGCAGCTCTGTGTCAACTTCATGGTTTACACTCACTCAAGCCCCGCGCACGCATACTGCGCAGACACCACTCACCGCTGTACGTCAGATTCCCTCCACTGATGGCTGCCTCCACATTCTCCTTGTGCTCGTGAAGACCACCGCGGAGCGCGTCCATTTTCGACGTCGTACGCTGTCGTAAGCTTGCAAATGTTTAAAAATCTGAATTCCGTTGAACGCGACACGTCCAATTAGGGTGGTACACAACAAAGTACTGATTCTGTACATTTGGTTTCATTAGTCTGCAGGAAGTGGCCAGGTTAATTAGGCTAGTACAGGCACGGGCAACATCCAGATTTATAAAATGATAAATAATTTATTCACTGGTACATTTAAGCTAAAAATCAAATATCGAGAAAATAACCTTCATTCGCTAGAAGCTAAAGAAGGGTTAAACAAGATTAATATCTATTCAAAAACTGTAAATAGATTTTAATATATTACGAAAAGTTTACAAAACATCTCGTTGAAAAAAGTATAAAGTCCGTATTGAAATGTTGCTGGTCCGCTCCCTCATCTTGTGTCTTGGCCAGGAACCACTCTGTGAACACACCAGTTTAATGCCACCAACCACAAGCCAAGAGCCGCAAAGCAGGTCATTGGGCCTAATGAGTTCGCTTTGTCGCTGCTGGCACTTTCTAGCCGCGTTATTCGTGCCGTGGAAGGAGGAAGACCAAGTCGCTGCAAATCGGTTCCCTCACCACAGGGTACCAATTAGAGGGGAATTATGCTGATTAATTTGGTGAGCAGCACCGCCCCCCGTCTATATTACGATTTCAGTCACTTTCAGTCTGGTTTTGGTGATCATGAGTTCTGGTGAATGTGGGGTCGTGATCGATCATGACCGGGGGGTACAGTACCCCTTCGTATGGGCTCTCACTCCTGGTTGCGGAGGGATGACTGGGTGCCTCTGTTTTTGTGAAAACCTTGTCCATTTTTGAGGTTCCGTCGTCTGGTTATATGAGAGATTCAAGGTTCAAACACCTCATTCACCAGAATTTTTTGTAAGAATTCTGGAAAAAGAGGTGAAAAACGACAAAGAGACTGAAGAACACAATTCACCATGGTAACTTTTCAGGTGCTCCATCTGCATGTTTGGCACTAATTATCTCTCTCAGCTCGTCGACTCCTTCGTGCATCACGAGTTGGAGCGTTGTTGTCACTCGCATTGCAAAGGATTGTTTCATTCAGTTGACTAGGTGAGAAAGAAACTCTGGTCGCTTCAAATAGTACGATGGTTAACCCGGAGCGAAAGAGGTCGTGGATTTCAACATTCTTGGTTAGCTGCTTGTGCTGCGGTTCATGCCCTTGAGCATGCGAATGACGTGGAAGTTAAGCGTGGAGCGGTGATCGGCATTTCGGCGCATGGCCTATAAATTCGAAATTGCACTTGCCGTCAGTCAGCTACTGACAGAAGATTGGAAAGCCCGCAAGTGTCATCTCGAGTGCAAAGTGTGATTGTCCAGCGAATTCCGTCACACGAAACACCAAACGCACCTTGTGGGTCATGATTCTCTCGAGATGCTTCGACTCGCGCTTGCACAGGTTCTCGTCGTAGTCGTTTCGCTCCAGCGCGTTGATGAATGCGAGGAATTCGGTTTGGCCCTCGCTGTTCTCGCGCACTGTGCGCAGCGTCATGCGCTTGATGTGTTCAACGGAAACCCCCTTGCCTAGCTTCATGTTGCCTCCAGTTTTCTTGGACGATGTGTGGCTGGTGAGCTGACATCGTTTCCCTCGTCTTAGTGCCGTGTCCCATGTAATGACCAAGACGACCCATCGTGTCGTCTTGGTCATGTACCGTGTATTGACCAAACGAGGGACACATCTCCACACTGACGTGGGATCCTTCCTTTACGTCGAAAAATCCCATCAAGTTAGCGACCAACGGATCGACAATGGACGATGTGGTGGAGCTGTCCAAGTCCCCAAGCGACAAGAAGCACTATCGGCTCTTGACGCTGCCCAACGCGCTGCAGGTGGTGCTGATCTCGATGATCGACGTGCCGCACTCAGGTCCAGTGGACGACGACGGCTTTGAAGAGGAGGGTGGAGACGATGATGACCACGACGACGAGGAAGACGACGACGACGATAGGAGCAGCGACGGTGACAGCGAGCAGAGTGCCTTCGACGAGGGCGACAGCGACCACGGACCTCCGCGGAGACGCGCCGGTGCGTGTCTCACGGTCGGTGTCGGTAGTTTCGCAGAGCCGGCGTATCTGCCTGGACTGGCACACTACTTGGAACACATGCTGTTCATGGGTGCGTCCGCTGAATCTCTGGATGCTCCTCTCTGCTGTGTGGGCTCATTCCTGGCATGCATTGTTAGGAAGTGAAAAGTATCCTGACGAGAACGAGTTCGAGTCGTTTCTCAGCTCGCACGGCGGATTCAGCAATGGCCAAACGGACAATGAGATGACGAGCTACACCTTCGAGGTCGGGCCGGCGCATCTCGAAAAGGCACTGGACATGTTCGCGCATTTCTTTGTTTCTCCGTTAATGAAGCCGGATGCGCTCGAGCGCGAGCTCTCAGCCATTGAGTCCGAGTTCAGCCAGGCGACCCAGAACGACCAGGTCCGGATTCAGCAAGTACTCTGCGACACAGCTTCTGCCTCGCATCCGTACCGTCGCTTTGGCTGGGGGAATGAGCGCAGTCTCAAAGTTGAGGCTGAGCAAGCTGGTATCGACGTTGCCGGCGAAATTCGGGCATTCTACGATGGGTTCTACTCAGCAAACCTGATGAAGCTGGTTGTGTCTGGCGACGACTCACTCGATGATCTGGAAAAGTGGGTTACTGCATCATACAGTCCCATTCCGAACAAGAACGTGGCGCGTCCTAGCTTCGAGTCAGTGGGGTTCCCTTTTGGCGCTGGCGTGGACCCATCTCCGCAGCTTTGTCTCGTCTTGCCAGTGCGTGACATTCACACGATTCACCTCAACTGGATGATTCCGCGCGTGTTCGGCCAGCATCACCAAAAGCCTGCTGACTACATCGCTAGTCTTCTCGGTCACGAAAGCGAAGGGTCACTACTGTCTCACGTGGGTTTGCTTTACCAAGCCATGGGCGGCACTGGAAACTGATCCTCTTTGGCTGTCTTTTTGTAGCTTAAGCGCGAAGGATGGATTTCCTCCATCACAGCGGGCGTGACAGACAGTGACGGATTCGATGCTGGGACCTACGGCGCCAAGTTTGACTTGACCATGAAACTCACAATGGCGGGCCTTGATCGTTGGGAATCTATCGTCGAGGCAGTCTTTGAGTACCTCGCCATGCTTCGATCATCAGGTTTGCCAGAGTGGGTGTTCGACGAGCTGCAAGCTATTGCGAACATCTCCTTCCGGTTCCAAGAGGATGACAGCGCCGTGGAGCACTGCGAAGAACTCGCCCAGATCATGCAGGTTGGTAGCAATGCTTCCGATGGACCAATAAGTGGGAGTGAGTCCTAACGACGTATCTTGGCATTAAGTAGGATATGTTCAAGGTACCTCCAGACGACCTACTGAGATATGATCTATACACGGGCTCATTCCGACGAGAAGCAGTCTCCTCAATTCTGGATTACTTGACGCCAGCCAACCTTCGTGTCTTGCTTGTTTCGCAAACCCATCCGTCGAAGATTGAAAGGTTTGCGGATCGAATTGTTGAAGAAAAGTGGTTTGGTGTCAAATACGTCATGGAGTCGATTGACGAAAAAACTCTCGACCGATGGAACAGCGTCACGCACACCCAACAAGAGCTCCAGTTGCCTCACCCAAATCCGTTCATCCCACGCGACTTCTCCCTGATTGCAGCCGATGCTTTTTCAAGTGACGTTGACGTCCAACGCCACGCTTTTGGGAAGCTATGGTATAAACCAGACGGTACTTTCCACACGCCGCGTGCGTCGATGGCGTTCTTGATCCAGCTGCCATCCATCATGCGCAGTGCTGAGAGCTCATGTCTGACGGGGCTTTTCGTGAAACTCGTTCGTGATGAATTGGATGAATACGCTTACCACGCCAGCGTCGCCGAACTCGTGTACTCACTCCGCGTCAAGGATTCAGGGCTTGAACTGCTTTTCGGTGGCTTCAACGATAAGCTTGGTCTTCTCGTGAAACTTGTGACGGAGAAGCTGTTCGCTCCAGTTTTCAATGAGCAAAGATTCGAGCTACTGAAGCAGGACATGCTACGCGAGTACAAGAACGCGTTGATCAAACCTTCGCACAAGGCCAGGTACTTTCGTCTTCAACTGCTGGAGCGCCAAAGTTTTCAACGAGAAGAGTCAGTTGCCGCCTTGAAGGCCGCTAGTCTCGACAGATTGAAATCCTTTGTGTCGAACGAGTTGTGGACCTCCGGTGCATTCCTCGCAACGCTTGCCCACGGCAACTTGACGCCAACAGCGGCTCTTGAACAGCTGCAGGTGATTGAGGATGGTCTGCGTCGTGTTTCGTCCTCACCTTTGACGATCGATTTGTCGAGCCAATGGACTGCTCGCCACATTCACCAGCTTCCGGTTGACGCATCCGGGTTGCTTCTCCAATCCAGTAGCGATCATGAAGAAAACAAGAATACTCATGTCGAGTACTACTTCCAGTTTGGAGAGCACAATGTGCGCATGCTCGCGTACGCGGATTTGCTACATCAACTCATGGAAGAACCGCTATTCGACACGCTACGCACCAAACAGGAGCTCGGGTACGATGTTTCGTGCACAGTTCGTCTCACTCATGGTGTCATCGGCTTTGGCATCATTGTGCAGTCGTCGCTCTTCACTTCCTCTTACATCCGCTCTTGTATCGACCAATTCCTCGTGGATTTCCAACATGCAATTGCGTCGATGTCCGATGAACATTTCCAGGACCACATCCACGCCCAGATTTTAAAGAAGCTCGAACCAGACCGCAGCCTGTTGGAGATGACGCAGCGCTACTGGTATGAGATCACGTCTGGTCGTCTCATGTTCGACATCAACGAACGCCTCGCGAGCGAGTTGGAGCACTGCACTAAGAACGAGCTACTCGCTTACTATCGCGAGGCCATCTTGAAGGCGCCCAAGAAGCTAGTTGTCCAGGTGATCGGCCAAGCCAGTCCTGACGTCACAGGTGACATGAAGCATAAAGCAGCTCAGCCACGCAAGACCAATCGCAGCAAGTCAAAGCAGGCTTCTCGTGTTTTTGCGCCTACTCTAGTGGAGAATTTGTACGAGCTCAAGAAGAAGCTCTCCTACTACCCGGACCGATTCCAGCTGCAGCGAGGTGAAAAGGATGTCTCGGAGAACGAGGATCAAACCGCTTTGTAGAACGGTTCGAATTGGCTTCCACTTCTTGAGCTCGTCTTACACGTAGAATATTCTGTAGACAGTTTTAGCGATCGGCTGTTGCCCGTCATAAAATCCTGTCTCGATTGTGAGCTTCCCACTACATACACCAAACCCAAAATACGGTAAACATTCGCGCTTCAACCTACCGCATTCTGCACTGCTCACCTCATGACCTCAGGATCAAGCATATTCTCTGGGCCTGCAGATTCGATTGTTTGCTGCCACGAGTTCGTTGAGCCCGGAATCACGTAGCCAAAGGTAAAGAGCCATTCTGTGAGAAGCGCTACAGTTAGGACGTGACACCATCAAGACTCAGAAGTCACTCGTGACGTTCCTTCGATGCAGCTACCGTTCAAAAACACGCGCTGCTCTAGGCGGAACTGCGAGATCTCCTCTGACGAGCTGAAATTGATCTCTCGAGACACAGCCAGGCACTTCAGGATGGCTCGAGGGAGTCGCGCTATTCCAGTTACTCAACAATCTTAGTTGAACAGCCTTCGACCACGGACCAATGACTCATGCACCTTCTTGCTCGGCGTTGAACACATTGTCGCGCCTACGAAGGAGCGTGAGTACCGCTCCTGTCCAACGAGACGAGTGACTTCAACTAGGGACTTTACCATTCATCTGACTGCCACATGAGCTTCCCCGTATCAGCACAGCGCATGTTCATGTGGTTGCTGCATTTCACACAACTCGCAGTGAGTGAGAGCCATGACCATGGCCACGCGCCGTGCTCAAGCTCCGTACATTCTGAGACCCTTGCAGATCCGTATGGCGCGCGGATTCGTCGAAATCTCAATGCAACCGCCACCAGACTCACTTTGCAGCTCCTTCCATTCGCGCTCGACCTCGAGGTCCAGTTTGGCCTCCGCGACGTGCGACTCGTCGCTCTTTGGCGGGAGGCTCTTCGCATCAAGCCGCCCGGGCTTGTCCGCAAGCTTCATTTTGCCCACCTTGTAGCTGATGTTATCGTCTTCGTCATGAGATTTGGGCTCCATTTACAGCTGATGGTTCCTCACTCGCTTCTCAGCACCAGCTGTGTGCTGTTGCGCGGCTTGTAGATTTGGCGTCCTTTCACGGAGACTGTTGGGTTTTCTGTCATAAAATCCCACCTGAAACGGCATGATCGGATATATAGGGAGGATGTCACACCCGAGGACCCAACGAGTTTATTGGAAACGATGAAGCGAAAAGGAGGCGCATATTGTATGTGATGGTGAGAAAGCCAGAACCCCGGGTCTGTCTCTAAGTTATGAATGTGGCACGCGTCTTAGCCGATCTGCCGTCCACTTCGAAGGAAACAGCGACGATTATCAATGCTGCCGCGCTTCAAGATCATCTCAGCAGATTAATAATGCTGAACACACTTCCTCGGCAGCCAAAACTATCCCAATCCGTTGTCAAAGCGGCAATCAGGAAGGAATTAAAAACGTCGGTAAGTTGAGGGAAGCGCACATTTGTTAAGGGAGAACAGAGGTCCCATAACTTTTCTCCAGATTCAAACTGGAGGCAAACTCATTGGTCAGCCATGCACATCTTCAAGCGCAGTCTCGCTCCTCCGAGAAAAGACTCCAACGCCATTGTCTGGCCGTGATTACCGCCGTGTTTGGATCTGCGAGACGTGTACGTTCGAAAATGAAGAGCGCGCTGCCACTGATCGCTCTAGAAATCAAGAAGAGCGATGCGCAGCATGTGGGCTCGTGAAGGAGACACAGCCACAACGCAAACGAGTTTCGTTAGCGCAGCAGCGAGGGCTGGTATGCTCCAACAGAGGAACCGTGATTTGGCAAAGGTGAGTGTCAAAACTGATTGAACTTGTTCTTGGTCGAGCCAGATACCAGCCCCACCGCCAAAGCTATCACGTGACGAGTGGGAAGATTGTGAAAGCCAGGCCGTTGAGCGAGGAGATCCGAAGTACCCGTGTTCGATCTGTCGCGACGCGTTTGGCGTTCAAGATCACGTTATTCTGAGTTGCTCGCACATCTTTCATTTGGCTTGCATCAAGAGCTTCGAGAGGCAAATTTCGCGTTGCTTTTTCAACGCGATTTCTTTTTCTAATCGCTCGAGTCAATGTTAGATTTCTTCGCACAAGCCAACGCGTGTGTCCCCTGTGTCGGAAAGAGAACTACCAGAAACGCATGACGTCAAAGGCTGCGATCATCCATCGAGAGCGATGCACCGTGAAGCTTCAAGTAGGTATGGTCATAAAACAACCGTTGGTGTTGTTCTGGATTGTGACCTTCGTGATGAACTGTTGGCAGGCTCGTTGGCGAGGCTGGTTGGCTCGGAAACACGTCAAGTCCTTGTGGAGCGATGTTAGTAGCCGGCGCAGGGTTGTAGTCCACTTTGTTCAACGTGACCTTTCTGTTTTGCTGATTAGTTCTACCGTCGTGGCAAAGGTGACCATGGTCATCGACGAACATTTCTGGCGAACAGGTATTGTATGCAATGTGCGCTTCACCTGTGGAAACAAGAGCGGGGTTGACAACATGTCTGAAGGGTGGGAAAAACCACAGACAGGCTTGTGTCCGCAATGCGAGCTAGAGACGACTCCATCGACTCTCTGCTCATGGAGTTCGACAAGACCATTTTGTTGAGCAAACGGATGTTTGAAAAACCGTCTCATTCCGGGGGTATGATACTTGATCGGGACTAACTAGGTTTGCAACTGAATTCTCTCGTGTTTGCAGGTGAAGCACTCAGCGAGCCGGCCTGGAGACGAATTTTACTCTGTGTTTGTGGTCGTTTCCAACTCAGAGTCGTGTGAGTTTGCGCATCAACAAGTGAATGTCCATGTCTTGCGTAGGCTCGCACTCGAGGAGATCCCGATTGCCCGATCTGCTTCAACACTTTCAGGTGGGAATTCAAAATCGAGGATATGACTTGAACTGAATCATGCTAACGAGTGCAGCCCGAGTATGGCCGACGTGACCTTGCTCAACTGCTCGCACGTTTTCCATCGAGATTGTCTCCAAGCCTTCGAGGAATTCAACATCTACGAAATTTCTCTGTGCCCTCTATGTCGATCTGCTTACCAAGGCAAGTCCTGGGTCGAGATAGCAGCCACAACTTCTCCGTGAGATGTCTTCACGCCTGAATCGGCAATTGACCGCGAAATGCCTATTTTCTACCTATGGAAGCATTTATTTTGCGGTTCAGTCCAGCTTGTATTTCGTGTTGTCAGTGTGTCAGCGACTTCGGGCCTGGCCTGCTCAATCTTCCAAAGCAGCGGAACGCTACTATGGCATTCTACTCCATATCCATGCTAATGGTATTTCCCTGAATCTTGATCCAGAGTCCACCAGACTACAACATGAACTCCGAAGAAGGACGAGCCTGCTCTACAGCAATAGAGGGAGGAGGGAGGGGGGAGGGGGGCTACATCATGAAAGCTATTGGGTTTGCGGCCTCAGAAATGAATAGATTGCGGCACCAGAATGAAAGGACGCGCTGGAGCTCATGTTCTAGTTGGTGGAAGGCCCCCTACCACACCATTTTGGAAAATGCTACTTTTCCCTATCCAACAATTGATACAGAAGTTCGCAACCACCTAGGCGTTTTATTCTACAACCTCATGAACCCTGAGCGAGCGCTTCGCGCCCCTAACGAGGTGTGAGTGGATATTGCTCGAATTGGTAGTTAGAGTGAAATGATTTTGGTATGTTGACATAGAATGTGCAAAATGTAATAGAAAAAAGGGAAGCTCCACTTTTTATACCAGTTTCCTAATTAAATCCGCAAAATATACCAAACGAAAAATAAATACAGAAAATATACCAGTTTGGTTTCAAATTTCAAGTTAAATACAGAAAATATACCAAAATGTATTTTTCA